>JADRCD010125521.1:34376-57223 GCA_019843815.1 Montemys delectorum
AGAGAGAGAGAGAGAGAGAGAGAGAGAGAGAGAGAGAGAGAGAGAGATTAGGAGAAATTAGTTAAGGTACTTGAAGGGTAAAATGCATCTATTTTCAAGGACATTTTTGGAGGGTAAAAGACAGTAGATTTCAAATGGACATGGTGGAAGTATGTACACCACCAATTTAGTAATGATACCTGGTCTTTCAGCTCTCCATGACAAGCTAGGTGATGAATGGTGCTCAAGAACAATTGTTGTGAAGCCTTTTTTTTTTTTTTTTTGGATAGGCAGATTTCATTTAAAATTTGACTGGTCATGATAAGAGGTATAGAGAGCACTGAAACAACTTTGCATGTGGAGAAGGTTGGCTGTAACTCCATCTGTAATCATACAAACAGAATTTTGCATCTACAAGTAAACAGACATGTAAAATCAAGGAGCAAGTTTGGAGGAAAGGGCATGAAACTATAATTACTGGAAGTAAAGTGATAAGGGGTTTTGGGTTTTGGAAGTTGTTGCGGGTGTTGCAGAAGGAGTTCTTGGTGTATGGACTGATAAAGATTGCGAGTTTAGGGACTTACACAACTTAGAATATTACTTTGAAAGTAAGATTTGAAAAGATATGACAGCCAGTGTTTGGCCTTAGTGAAGCACAAGCTGCAGAGGAAGCTTACTAATATGGATACTCCATTGCCCCATGAAGTTACAACCCAGCTCTTTACTCACAAGTATTTAAAAATAAGTTTATAATAAATAGCATATTATGTCAATGATGACACTATATCTTGTACCTCAAAACTGAAACCTTATTCTTCAACAAATATTTGTGAAGAACTCATCCAATAGAAGACATTTGGTATGTATGTACACAGATGCTACTTTTAAATAACAATAAATGAATATTTAAATATTAATGAATATTTAAAAACAAAGCAATATTGAGAACAAATTATTTTGTAGAAGGTGGAAGCCCAACCTATTGTAACTTAATGTTTGAGGTTTTTGCTTTATATTTTGCTTGTTTGAGTTTTTTTAATTGGTTATGTTACTTATTTACAAATGTTATCCCCCATCCCTATTTCCCCTCCCCAAATCCCTTCTCCTATCCCCCTCCCTTTGCTTCTATGTGGGTGCTCACCCATCCACGCACCCTCTCCTGTCTCACCACCTTAGCATTCAGCTATCCTGGGGCATAAAGACTCCACAAGACCAAGGGCCTCCTCTACAATTGATGCTAGCTAGGTAAGGCAATCCTCTGTTGGCTACATACACAGCCAGAGCCATGGGTGCCTCCAAGTGTACTCTTTGGTTGATGGTTTTGTCCATGGGCGCTCTGGAGGGTCTGGTTGGTTAATATTGTTGTTCTTCCTGTGGGGTTGCAAACACCTCCTGCTCCTTCAGTCCATCCAAAAACTTCTCTATTGGGGTCCCAATGCTCAGTCCGATGGTTGGATGCAAGCATGCACATCTGTATTGGTCAGGCTCTGGCAGAGCCTCTCAGGAGACAGCTACACCGGGCTCCTATCAGCAAGCACTTCTTGGCATCAGCAATAGCGTCTGGGTTTGGTTTCTGTAGATGGGATGGATCCTTAGGTGGAGCAATCTCTGGATGGCCTTTCCTTCAGTCTCTGCTCCACGTTTTGTACCTGCATTTCCTTTAGACAGGAGCAATTCTGGGTTAATATTTTCAAGATGGGTGGGTGGCCCCATCTCTCAATCACTGAATATGATCTCTACAGGTTTTATATCCATCCCTTTGTTGGGTATTTCATCTAAAGTCATCACCACTGGGTCGTAGAAATCCCTTGCTTCCCTACTATCTGGGACTCTCTACTGGCTACCCTCAGTTCCCCATCCCCCACTGCTACAAAACTTGGTTGGTTCACTTTCCTGACTCTCTGCACCCTTGATCCTACCCTTCTTTTCCCTCCCCCTCCTCTATCCCTCCCAGGTCCTTCCTTTCCTCTACCTTCCCTCATTATTTTGTTTCCCTTTCTATGTAGGACTGAACCATCCACACTTTGGTCTTCCTTCTTCTTGAGCTTCAGATAGTCTGTGAGTTGTATCTTGGATATTCCAAGCTTTTGCCTAATATCAGTGAGTACTACCAAGAAAACAATGTTTTATGATAGGCAAGATGGCTCAAAATATAAAATCATAGGCTCTACAGGTATAAGCACAATGACCTGAATTTGATTCCTGGATCTCATGGTGGAAAAAGAGAAACCGTTCCCAAATGCTTCTGTATGATGACAAGTAGGTAAGAGTTTCATGGCATACATACCTCTGCCTCCCTGTACTTACAGAAACACATCATACACTCATTCTCTATGATAAAAGGTTAGGCAAAATCCATGTCACCCCTATCTAGTTGATTCTCCCAGACCTTCCACATCCCATGCCATACAAATTATAAACCACTCATCTTTACCAACAAGACCCATCTTTGCTTTTCATCTCTCCATCCTAGTTATTAAACATTTCAGAGTTGCGTTTTTCTTGCCCATTCAAACAGAATTATGTTCAACTCTGATTGCCAATTCCCAATCTCTCTTGTCACTCCTTTCTTGCTTTAAAAATTCCTCATTCAGGAGTGGATGATGAGTTGGCAGTTCAGAGCTCCTGCTGTTCCTGCAGAGGATCTGAGCTTGTTGCCTAGCACCCATGCTAGAAAGTTCTCCCTCCACAGATACCAGGCTTATGTTCACATCCCTATGCATGCCCACATCTGCATGCATATAATAGAAAATAAAATAATTTTTTAAATTAGCTTTTAGATTCATCTTGGAAAACTTTACAGCAAAGAATTTTAAGTGAAAATCTCCAAGTGAAAGGGAATTTATCACTTTTTTTTCCTTCCTCCTGTTATTAAGTAGTAACAAAATTAACAATTGGTTATTTCTTATCTATCATATAATCATTTTTAATATAAACAAGGATCTTCATGATATTTTTATTTTTTCTTTTTCAGGGGAGAGCACAAATACAATCTCCCACTACCACAAATTATGTGGTTGAATTTCCCACATTTGGGGAAATCACAGTGGTCAGCACATCCAGAGTGCAATGAATAAGCCTCACCCTGGGAATGATATTTTTTTAACTAAATTTTTCTTCATAATATTGAACACTTTTTTTCTTCATTATTTGGCTATCTTTGTCTCTAGGGTTATAAACTCAAGGCTGAGAACTCTGACCATAAAATCTTTGGATATATATCAGGTTAAAAGAACCTTTGGTATTTGGAAGCATCTAATTAGTGTTTGCTGAATGAGTCAAAAATATTAATGAGTGAATTAATATACAAATGAGAAAATTACTTCACTCAATGACTTTCTGGAAATTAAATGGCTTTTGAAGTAATACAAGTTACATGAGTAATACACACAACTTGGGTTTTGGTGTTGCTTCACCATGAAATTTGATTTAATGTCAAGTGAAGAAATCAGCTACAGAGTTTATTTCATTGACTAAGCAGTTTGTGAGCCAAAAGAAATCAGATGTGACCATTTAGGAGTGTATATATTTTGCAAAGGGCATGAAGGTGGTGGAGAGAAGCTATGAAATCAGTCTTTTCAAAGAATACAGAAGGGGTTAGTAAGTGGCAATTACATAGCTGGCTGTGTTCCTCCAGTTTGTCATTGTCATCAGAGAAGGTGCCAAACCACAGTTCTATCTCAGGAAGATATTAAGTATAATTTGGTTAACTAAAAACACTCAATATCCACATTGCTTAGAGATTTATCTATATCTCCAGGTAAAATCCCAAGTCAGTGACAGTTAAACAATAAATTAACAAATGTTATTATTAGTTGTCTCAGTGAAATAAAATATAAATCATTCTGTATATTCAGCAGTAAAGATAAGAATGCTTGCCACATTATATTTATGCAACCACTATCAATAATAAAAATGCAGAAAAGGAGATTACTTTAAGTAAACTTAAAAATATAATTGTATAAAAATTGAAAATACATTATATGAAAATACATTATCCTACTAGTACCAAAAGAGATTGATTTGATCAAAAAGTAGAAGGCTCTTAAATCTGATATTTTCCCTTGTTTTCTTACTTTTTAAAAATTTGCTGTTAATGATTTAGCATTCACCCACTATCCCCTTTCCACTTTCTTTTCACACTTTATGTTCTGTCTTCTTTTTCAGTGTCAGTACATATTTAGTCCTTCCAGTATGTGCATAAGTAGAAGACCAGTGACAAGACATGGATAATCTCTTAGAGGACTCATTTTTGTGGAAAACTGAATCTCCTTTTCACACCAGCCATCAATTGCCATTAACTCTCGAGGGTATAATTTCATTACATTGGAATTTCCCCATTCATGTTTGGACTCTGTCTGGCTTGATCTTATTACAGACTTGTGTATGCAACAACACGGATATGAGTTCACTTTTGTAATAACTTTCATGTTCTAAAGACACTATTTCACTTCAATTATCCACTAATGCCAGCTCCTACAGTTTTTCCTGCTTTCTCGTTTGGGACAATTTCTTTTGTTGTTGTTGTTGTTGTTGTTGTTGTTGTTTTGTTTTGGTTTTTGGTTTTTTTTTTTTTTTTTTGTAAGCCTACAGCACCCGATCTTTCCAGGGTAGCTTCCAAGATCAGACGAGATCGGGCACATTCACCATGGTATGGCCGTAGACGACTATTTCTAAATTATTGAAAGAAAGGATGTGGTATAGATATCTCATTGAACATTCCTCAGACTCTCATATTTTGCATGTTGATTTGTTTTGGGGCTCTTGATGAATAAGCATCACAACAAAAATAAGCCTCCACAATGAGGTATAACACATGGGTATAAAGAGATATAATACATGGGTATAAAGAGATATAATACATGGGTATAAAGAACACACTTATGGGGAGGTGTGGTACAGTTTATTTAGCAAACAGTAGTTTCCTTCTTAAGGTCTATCTTTGATCAACACAGTTAAGGTTTATGTCCCAGTAAAATGGCACTAGACTAGAGTTTTATCTTACGGAACTGTAGTAGCCATTTTAGGAGACATTATTACTATCATTATTATTATCATCATCAATATTATTATTATTAGTAGTAGTAGTAATAGTAGTACTAGTAATAGTTGTTGTTGTTGTTGTTTTTTGTTGTTGTTTCAGTTTGTATTGTTTTGAGATGAGGTCTCTCTACGTACTTCTGTCTGTCTTGGAACTTGCTGTGTAGGTCAAGCTTGCCTTGAACTCATAGAGTTCCATTTGATTCTGCCTTCTAAGTTGTGGGGTTAAAGGCATGTGGCACTATACGTGGTTTAAAGTATTCTACTTAACTAGCATAAATGAGAACTACAATCTGATAAATACTGTATTTCTTGGCTTACACTGTGTTTTGTTTTATCTTAATTAAAATCTTTATAGCTTTTGTGATGGAGAAGAAGTCCCAGAAGGTAATGTATTCTCCTTTCTTATGGTTCTTAAAAAAGGATGGTATGTTGTGGATCTCTGCAACTGCCTCCTTCTGCTGCTGGATGAAGCCTTTGAAGAGACACTTATGTCAGGTTTTTGTCTCCAAGCATAGCATGGTATCATTGATAGTATTAGAGGTTGGATATTTCACATGGGATGGGTCTCAAGTTGGGCAGTCATTGGAAGGCTATTCCTTCGGTTTCAGCTCCATCTTTATCCCTACACATTTTGTAGGTAAGATTATTCTGAGTTGAAGGTTTTGTGGATGGATTGATATTCCCTTCCCTCCTTTGGAATTACTGCCTAGATATAAGACATGGGCACTTCAATCTCTATATCCCCCTCTTGTAGTAATCTACGCTATGGTCCCACAGACTTTCAGTAGTCATTCCCATCCCAGCACTTCAGATAGTCACCAGAGATTCCCTCTCCTTCTAATTTCCATTCTTGTTCATAGTCCTTTCTCACTTCTCCTCTCCACACCTGATCCCATCCCCACTCCCTTCCTCACCTCCTTTTCTACCAAGTTCCCTTTCTCCGTCCACCTCAAATACTATTTAATTTTCACTTCTGAATAAGATTTGTGCTTTGGGTCTGTGGATTTTAGCATAGTAGTCCTGCAATTTATGGCTAATGTTTCATTATAAATGAGTATATGTCACATGTCACATGTGACCTTATGGCTCTGAGTTACCTCACTCAGAATGATATTCCCATGTCCCATCCATTTGACTGCCAAATTCATGATGTCTCTGTTTTTAATAGCTGAATAGTATTCCATTTTATAGACGTGACACATTTTCTTTATCAATTCTTCTGTTGAGGGACATTAAGGCTGTTTCCAGTTTCTGGTCAATATGAATAAAGCTGCTGTGAAAATAGTTGAGCAAATATCCATGTGTATAAGTGGGCATCTTTTGGGTATATGTCCAGGAGTAGTATAGCAGGGTCTTGATGTAGAACTATTTCTAGTTTTCTGAGAAACTGCTATATTGATTTCCAAAGTGGTTATACAAATTTGTACTCCCACCAGCAAAGCAGGAGTGTTCCCCTTTGCTCCACATCCTCACCAGCATGTGCTTTCACTTAACCATTTTATCCTGTGTAGGTTGGAATCTTACCTGGGTTTTTTATCTTAACCATTTTAACCTGTGTAGGTTGGAATCTCAGATGGTTTTTATTTGTATTTCCCTGATGACTTAAGGAATTTGAATGTTTCTTTAGTGCCTCTCAGCCATTTGAAATTCTTCTGGTGAAATTCTCTAAATGCACTCTACTCCACATTTTAATTAGGTAGTTTGGATTGCTGGTGTCTAATTTCCTGAGTTCTTTATAAATTTTGGATATTAGCAATCTGTAGGATGTAGGATTAGTGAAGATCCTTTTCTAATCTCAAGGTTGTCATTTTGTCATGTTGACATTATCCTTTTTCTTACAGAAGTTTGTCAGTTCTGTAAGGTCCCATCTATAAATTGTTGATCTTAGAGCCTAAGCCATTGGTCTTCTGTTCAGGGAGATGCCTCCTGTACCAATGAGTTCAGGGCTATTGCCCACTTTATGTTCTATTACATTTAGTGTATCCAGTTTTAAGTTGAGGTCTTTGACCCTATATCCCATACATATTTTTTATTAGATATTATCTTTATTTACATGTAAATTTCTCCTTTCTCAGTTTCCCCTCCAAAAAACAAACAAACAAAAACAACAAGAACAAACCCCTGTTGCCTCCCCCATCCTCATGCCTGCCACACCACCTTCTCCCAATTATTGGCCCTGGCATTCCCCTACACTGGCGAACAAAACTTTCATATGGTCAAGGTCCTTTGGGAACCAAATACCCACGGAAGGAGTGGCAGAGATTAACTATGGAGCAGAGACTGAAGGAAGGACAAGCCAGCCCAAATATAGCTATCTCCTGAGAGGCTCTGACAATACCTGACTAATACAGATGTAGAGGCTCACAGCCACTCATTGAACTGTGTACACGATCCCCAATGAAGGAGTTAGAGAAAGGATCTATGGAGCTGAAGGGTTTGCAGCCCCTTAGGGCGAACAACAATTACTAACTAGTACCCTCAGAGCTCCCAGGGACCCAACCACCAATCCCATACATATTTTTAACAAATGTGCAACTTGGTCTTCATGAGGGTCTAACAAATGGTGCAGGGATTGTCTAGGTCTCTATTCCCTGCCATTGGATCCTGCTTTTCCCCCACTTGAACTGCCTGGTTAGGCCTCAGTGAGAAAGGATGTGTTAGATCTCCTGAGACTAGATGCCCCAAAGTGGGATGGTATCCAAGGTAGGCTCCCTTCTCTACAGAGAAGGGTAGAGGGCAATCCGCAATAGGATTTTTAAGGGTGGGATTGGGAAGATAGGAGGGAGTAGGGCTGTGGTTGAAATGTAATGTGACTTAAAAACATAAATTCTATCATTATTACTCTTTTTATTTGTTTATTTATGTATTTTAACTGATTCCCGAAAAAATGAAGTGGTCTAAGAAAACATAAAATATGTCATTCATGGTCATTTATGTTCTTAATCTCAACTATTAGGAGGGAAAAACAAGGAATTGATGGAATTTTGAGGCCAGCTGAAGTTCTAGTTCTGTCTGATCTACATAATCAGGTCAAGAAAGGAAAAATGGAAGAAAGAAAGGAAGGAAGGCAGAGAGAGAGAGAGAGAGAGAGAGAGAGAGAGAGAGAGAGAGAGAGAGAGAGAGAGAGAAGGAAGGAAGGAAGGAAGGAAGAAAGGAAGGAAGGAAGAAAGGAAGGATGGTAGAAGGTAGGTTTGCCTCAAGGCACATCTGCTGGGGAGGCTGGAGGCAGGAATTGACATGCTGTTGCAGGGCTGGTGTAGGGCTGTAGAGAAGCCCCAGGACACTGCTTGGGGTAGGAAAGCATATTCTGAGGGACAAGACAGCCTGAACTGGTTCAGGGTTCCCTGGGCCTACCATCAGGCAAGAGCCATCTGATTCCCATGCTCTTGGATATCCATGTGCCTCTGGAAGCCGCAGAAGACCTGAGAATGAAGTGGGACTTCCACTGGAGACTAGATGGTGGTTCTGTAGGCAAAGGCCTTCCACATGGCTCCTCATGGTGGATCCGGATGAAGAGATAGTCCATGGTTCTGAATTGTTTATTGCCATGGCAGAAAGTGGATGTATAAAACCGTAACCCACTTCTCAGTGTGGGCTTGAGGTAAAGTACATTTTGCAGGGAGTATTATCTGGGAAGAAAAGCTTATTTGCTAAGCCCTCCAGGCCTCCATGTACCTCATTAAAATGGAGATCTCTGTCTTGAGCCTAAGTAACCACAGGTCACGTCCTCTATTCATGGAGGGGCTTGGGGCGCTACCCCTTTTGGACTGATGGCCATAAATCTATGGGCTAGTAACAAGTGCTTGGTGCCTGGGAGCAGATAAAGCTTCTACTGTCCCTTCAAGGTCTCTGGGGCTACTAACTTTAGTTCAAACAAGAACCATGCTACCTTTCACAGTGCCACAGAAGACAAATTAAAATACTGAGTTTTAGAGTAAATGAATAGTGTGTACATAAACTTTGCTGAGATCAAATGTCAAGACCTCTTTGACATCACAGAGCAAGCCAAAGCAGGTGCAAGGAGGTATTGAAGTAGGAATTTCTTGTTTTGTTGGAGAGTCAGTTGAGTCATGTAATATTTTTCTAGAAACTGTCTTATGAAAGGATGCTTTGCTGAAGCAGATGTGTGAGAGGATGTTTTGCTCATAACAAACATGTGTTTTCCAGTAAGTTGCCTAGTGAAAGGGCACGTGATATTTTGCTGGAGTGGATGCTTAAGAATAGCATGATGTTTGGAGAGAGCCTAAGTATAACCCAACAGACAGTGGATGATACTCTTTCTTTGGTTCGCTTTGGAACTCTTTGCTGGTTATCATTGGCCTTCACTGACACTGCTGCTGGCCTTCACTGATGACACTCCCACACTGGTTCACCTTGCTTTCTTTCCTGATCTTCGCTTGTTGTAACTTTGTAGGGAGAAATCCACCAAAAAACTTATGGAGGCATTCTGGCTGTTTCTTGCTACTTCTGTAGAATTGTGCCAATCATTGGAGGCTTGAGGTTTCTTTTAGATTCATGTTAGTGTTTTCTGAATGGCCTGGACTGCCGCTGCTGATTCATGTTTGGCACTTTGCTAGTGGACTAACTCCTGTCACTGAAGACTGGAAGTATCCCAAAGAACTATTTCTAAATAGATCCACAACCCCCGTTTCCTATGACTTTTCTTTTTCTTTACCTCTACCATTAGAAAAGAGGTTGAAGCATTAAAGGACCATAATTAAAGTAGGTTTTGAAAAATCTAAACCTACAGAGGTGTAGAGGGGTGGCATTGGCAACTGGGTCAAAATATACTCACTTTTGGCAATTTAACACTCTTGTTATTATGAGGCCAAAACTGTAGGCTTCTGGAAATTTAACTCTTGCTGATAGCATCAGAGATTAAGAAAAAAAGATTAGTTGCTTAGGCTCTTTTCACTTTGGCTCAAAGGCCTCTTGTTGGCCAGGCCAGAGTCTCCAAGTTCATTAGTTCTTTGTAAGAAAGATAAAAAACAAAATAAAGGAAGAAGGTCACACACACACACACACATACACACACATTACATGCACATTCAAACATACACATGTGCACATATACATGCACACTTTTTCACATGCATGTTTTCTCTCTTTCTCTTTCTCTCTTTCTGTTTTTCTGAGACAGAGTTTCTCTGTATAGCCCTGGCTGTCCTGGAACTCACTCCGTAGACCAGGCTGCTCTCAAACTCAGAAATCTGCCTGCCTCTGCCTCCCAAGTTCTGGGATTAAAGGTATGCACCACCACTGCCTGGCTCTCTGACTCTGTCTCTCTCTCTCTCTCCTCTTTTCTCTCTCTCTTTTGAGAACTGACCACTGCTTCCTCAATTTCACAAAAGCACATACATTCTTATATACATACAGATATCCATACATATGTATGTACATATTTATAGACAGATAGACATATATACCTTTTGTGGATGGAGCAGACACACTTTCTTATTTTTCTCTCTTATTATTTTATTAATTATTTTATTTAATTTATTTTTCAAATGTTGTTTTCCTTCCTGGTTTCCCCTCCATGAGCCCCCCCCCACATCCCTTCTCCCTTTAGCCTCTAAGAGAGTGCCACCCCAAGAACTCACACATTCCCACCTCAATCTTCTAGCATTCCCCTACTCTGGGACATTAAGCATCCACAGGATGAAACACATCCCCTCCCAATGAGGTCTGCCAAGGCATTACTCAGTCACATATATAGTGGGAGCCACAGAGCAGTCCATGTTTGCTCTTTGGTTGTTAGCTAAGTCCCTGGGAGATGTGAGAAGTCTGTTCAGGTTATACTGTTGTTCTTCCTATGGGGTTGCAATCCCTTACAACTCCTTCAGTCCTTTTCTTAATTCTTCCATAGGAGTCACTGGGCTCAGTTCAATGGTTGGCTGTCAGTATCTGTATCTGTCTCAGTTAGATGCTGGCAGACCCTCTTAGAGAACAGCCATACCAGGGTCCTGTCTGCAAGAACATCTTGGCATCAACAATACTGTTGAGGTTTGGACCCCAAAGTAGTCCAGTTTCTGGATGGCCTTTCCATCAGTCTTTGCTCTGTTTTTTAATCCCTGCATTTCCTTTTGACAGGAACAATCTGGGTTAAAATTTTTGAGATGGGTGGGAGCCATTTCCATCTACTGGGAGTGGTCTCTTCAGGTTCTAGCTTACCACTCTTGGATATTTTGTCTAATATCATCTCTACTGGGGCCCAGAAGCCTCCCACATCACTAGTGTCTGGGACTTTCTAAAGGATACCCTCTTTACCCACCCAACATTGCTACATATTTGTATTCATCCTCCTCACTCTCTGGGCTTTTTTCCTGTCTCCCCCCCATACCTGAACCTGCCCCCTTTTCATTTTCCCTTCCCTAATCTCACCCAGGTCCCTCCATCTCTCTGCCTCATATGATTGTTTTGTTTCTCCTTCTACATGGGATTGAAGCATCCACACTTGAGCCTTCCTTTTTGTTAAGCTTCATATAGTCTGTGAGATGTATCATAGGTATTCTGAACTTTTTGGCTAATATCCACTTATTAGTGAGTTCATACCACGATGTCCTTCTGGGTCTGGGCTATTTCACTCAGGATCATATTTTACTACAGATGATAAACAACTTCAGCAAAGTTGTTGAGCATAAAATTAACTCAAACAAATCAGTAGCTTCCTTCTATACAAAAGATAAATGAGCTAAGAAAGAAATTAGGGAAATAACACCCTTTACAATAGTCAGAAATAATATGAAAAGTCATGATGTAACTCTAACCAATTAAGTGGAAGTTCTTTATGACAAGAACTTCAAATCCCTGAAGAAAGAAATCAAAGAAGACCTCTAAAGATGGAACGATCTTCAATACTCATGGATCAGTAGGATTAACATAGTAAAAATGGCCAACTTACCAAAGACAATGAACAGATTCAATGTAATCCCCATCAAAATTCCAACTCATATTTTTCACAGAGATAGAGTAATTCTCAACCTCATATAGAACAACAAAATATCCAGAATAGCTAAAAGAATTTCCAACAGTAAAAGAACTTCCGGGGAAATCACCATGCCTGACCTAAAGCTGTACCACAGAAAAATAGAGATAAATGTAACACTGTGTAGATACAGAGACAGACAAGTAGATCTATGGACTAGAATCGAAGACCCAGAAATAAGATCACATACCTATGGTCACTTGATCTTTGACAAAGATGACAAAACCATACAGTGGAAATAGAAAACATCTTCAACAAATAGTACTGGTCTAATTGGTGGTCTGCATATAGAAGAATGCAAACTGATCCATTTTTATCTCCTTGTACAAAGTTCAAATACAAGTGGATCACAGACCTCCACATAAAAGCAGATACACTGAATCTAATAGAAAAGAAAGTGGAAAATAGCCTCAAATGCATTGATACAGAGGACAATTTCCTTTACAGAACACCAATGGCTCAAGCTCTAAAGGATCAATTGACAAATGGCACCCCATTGAAACTGAAAAGATTCTGTAAGGCAAAGGACACTGGCAATAAGACAAATTAATCAATAACAAATTGGGGAAAGATCCTTAGTAACCCTACATCTTATAGAGGGCTAATATCCAAAATAAACAAAGAATTCAAGAAGCTAACCTCCAAGAAAACAAATAACCCAATTAAAAATTGGGGCATACAGCTAAAGAGAGAATTCTCAAGTGAAGAATCTCAAATGGCCAAAAAGCACCTAAAGAAATGATCAATATCCTTAGTAGTCAGAGAAATGCCAATCCAAAGAATCCTGAGATTCTATCTTATACCAATCAGAATGGCTAAGACCAAAAACTCAGTTGACAAAATTTGCTGACAAGGTTGTGGAGAAAGGGGAACACATTGCCATTTGGATTGCAAACTGGTACAACCAATCTGGAAATCAATTTGGTGGTTTCTCAGAAAATTGGAAATATTTCCAATTTTGGGAATAGCTATACATCTCCTGGACATATACCCAAAAGACGTTCCACTGTTTCACAAGAACACGTGTTCCACTATGTTCATAGAAGCCTTATTTATAATAGCCAGAAGCTGGAAACAACCCAGTTGTCCATAAATGGAAGAATGAATACAGAAAATATGGTACATTTATACAGTAGAATACTACTCAGCTATTAAAAATGAAGAAATCACAAATTTTGCACACATTATTTTTTCTTTCAGACTTTGATACCTTCTTAGACAAAATGTTCCAAAAAATTTTTCATAGATAAAATGTTACACAAAATAGGACGTACAGAAGGTATAGATAGTAAGTTCAAAGCAGGTTTCATTCTATAAGCTCCTTATACTTTCAAAGAAACAGCTTCACGTGGCCTTGCTTTATCATAGTGAACTCCTGTGACATCATGTTTTTCCTTGATCACAAACTTGTCCCACTCCTATTTATCTTTTTAGTGAAATTAATGAAAACTTACAGTTTTCCTTATTATACATCCTTTACATAAAATTCTATGAGGAGAGGTCACATTCTATTCTTTTTTTAACATTTTTTATTAGATATTTTATTTATTTTCATGTCATATGCTATCTCCTTTCCTGGATTACCCTCTGAAAAAAAATAGAAAATTAAAAAAATCCCTCTTCCCTCCCCCATCCCCAGCTCAACAACACACCCTCTCCCACTTCCTGGCCCTGGCATTCTCCTCCACTGGTGCATAGAACCTTCACAGGACCAGGGGCCTCTCTTCCTATTAATGACTGACTAGACCATGCTCTGCTATACATATGCTGCTGGAGCCATTAGTCCTACCATGTGTATGTACTCTTTGTTTGGTGGTTTAGTCCCTGGGAGCTCTGATGGTACTAGTTGGTTCACATTGTTGTTCCTTCTAAGGGACTGCAAACCCTTAAGCTCCTTGGGTCCTTTCTCTAGCTCCTTCAATGGGGACCCTGTGCTCATTCCAATGGATGGGTGTGACCATGTACTTTTGTATTAGTCGGGCACTGGGCAGAGCCTCTCAGAACACAGCTATATCAGGCTTCTGTCAGCCAGCACTTGCTGGCATCCACAATAGTGTCTGGATTTTATGATTGAATATGGGGAGGATTCTCAGGTGGAGCATTCTCTGGATTGTCCTGTCTTCAGTTTCTGCTCCATAGTTTATCTCTGAACCTCCTTCCATAGGTATTTTGTTCCCCTTTCTAAGAGGGATTGAAGTACCTACACTTTGGTCTTCCTTCTTCTTCAATTTCTTGCGGTTTGTGGATTGTAATTTGGGTATTCCAAGCTTCTAGGCTAATACCCACTAATCAGAGAGTGCATACCATGTGTGTTCTTTTGTGATTGGGTTACCTCACTCAGGATGATATTCTCCAGATTCATCTATTTCTCTAAGAATTTCATAAATTCACTGTTTTAATGGAGTACTGAGTAGTACTCCATTGTGTAGATGTACCACATTTTCTGTATTCATTCCTCTGTTGAGGGACATCTGGGTTGTTTCCACTTTCTAGCTATTATGAATAAGGCTGCTATGAACATACTGGAGCATATTGATTCTAACTTTATTACAACTTTCTGGCAAGACAATTAAAACCATTTCCTTAAACTTACTTCCTAAAATTATTTGAATTTTAGGAATTTTAAAATTCCATACCATATCAAGAATTCTATAAAGTCATTAATTCATCTAAATAGTATTGATTCATGAAAGTTAGTCTTCATTTTAATCTGCATAAAATCTGCCCCATATGGTGGGCTGAAGCCCAAGAATCATTAGGCTATGTAATAATGGCAGGAAAGACATCAGCAATGAGAAACAATCTTGGGATGAAGTCTTTGGTGTTATGCCTCTCCATAGTGCCCCTATCACAGGCATGCAAAATAATGGGCCATCTCCAGAAAACTCAATTGCTTGCCATGTACTTTCTTAGATTGTTTTTGACAGTCAAATTAGTATCTAATCCAATTTCCTTATTTGTGACTTTTTGGAGCATTAGAACCCCAGAACTAAATTTTAAAGATGGGTCTGGAGTTTGTTAGGATGTCAATATCTTTTAAATATTTATTAATGACTTAAGAAAATAACAGAAATGCATAGGGATGAGAATTGTGTACAAGTTAGATGAAGATAAACCCTATCTACCCTACTACTATGTGTGCAGGGCTCCATGTGCTTTCTTTAGGGCTGGGGATTCCACAGTTAAAGTTGTAGTTTCAAAGCAGAGAGTTGAACATTAACAAGAACTATAAATGTATCTATAATCATAAATTTAATCATAATTACAAATATATGGCAATTATGATTGAGTATAATTATGGCTATAAATATAATTATAGCATTTACTATTCAAAATTATTTACAACTCCAAATAAAAATTATATAGAAGATTTCGGTCCTTGTTATCCTTCAAAATGGATCTGTAATAACTGTTAGTAAGTTAGTAGAGGAAACTTTGCTTAGGAAAGAAACAATTTGGAAATGGACCCCTTCTCTGTGCGGTAAGAAACATGAGACCTTCAGAGACTTGGGAAATAGGCTCCAGCACTTGATCAATTCTCATTTCCTTCATCTGTGAGATACTCCTAATGGCAAGTAGGTCAATGCAGTGGGAAATTAATATTTGTTCTTAATTTATTCCACTTACAGATTGGTCATAGACTTTACCATGTCAACATGACACAGCATTTCCAAATTCCTTCTTATTAAACCAAAGCAGCAGAATGCCATTACTCCATAAAAGGAGAAAAAGTGAGGACAGAAGTCAGCCTCACTATGTGCTCCTATAGTAGACCTAGGAGATAAAGATGAGTATCACAGACAAACCCAGACTGAGGTAAGGATGATCCATAGGAAGTAGATATAAAAGAAGATGATGAGTGAGTGGGAGACTTCCAGTTGTGGGATTAGAGGACACTAATGTGAATTTTAAAAATGGCAGATTTAATTTTAAGTATTTTAATAACTTTGATGTATGTATGACAAATCCAAGTAAAACTATGTGTCAAGAGAGATGCTGGAGAGAGGGCTCAGTGGTTAAGAATATGTACTGTTCTTACAGAAATTAGAGTTTGGTTCCCAGTGTCCATGTCAGACAATTTACAGCAGCCTATAATTCCAGCTCCAGGGCATTAGACATTTGGCTCCAGCAGGTACCCACACAGGAACACATACATATCATATATTACATAAGTAAAAATATAATAAGCCTAAACAATAAAACTATAGTATGAGATTTCTGAAGATAGGATACTGAAGAAGACAATATACAGACATCTTCATTTCAGAAATGACATTGAGTGACCTTAAATGGGGTCCTGTAATAAAAGTTCTAGGCCTTACATTTTCAATATATTTATATTACCTAATTCATGACTGCACAATACTTTCCTCCCTAAATCATTCCAATCACTTATTTGAGCAGAGAAAGAATGAGTTTTAATTTAGTGCTTGAAAGGAACAAGGTGCATTGGCCACTGAAGTCTATCTAAAAGAAGCCATAAGGACTGAGAAATTGCATGCTTTGTAGATACTAGAGAAAATTGATTTCTTACTTGCTATGAGAAGTACATAGTTTTTGTTGAAAACACCCAGCACTTTAGCAGCAAAGTGGTAGCAAATGCTTTACTTGAGCTGTGCACAGTGTAGCATCCATCAGCGTTAGACACCAAAGATTTTAGGAATTTCCTAAGTCCTTGCTGATTTAGCTCTTCATTTTGATCACCTATTTCTGCTCTTCTCCACTTTTTAATCCAGGACTCTTTACTTTTCAATACTGTCTTAGAAAGAAAAATATTGTTAAAATGAGAAATGTCCCATACAAGCTTATGATTTGAAAACTCGGTTCCTAGATGGTAGTGCTCTTTGGAAAGATTACAGAAGCTTCAGAAGGTGAGCCTTCCTGGAGGAAGTACTTCTTTGGAGACAAGCGTTAGGGCCATCTATTAGCATATCCCCGTTTACTGTGCTCCATCTCTCTGCTTCCTGTGTGGATGAAAATGTGATACGTCATCTTCCTGCCCTGCTGCCCTTTTCCACAGGATTTTTCAGTCATGCTAGAGTCTTTCCCTCAGAAATCGTAAACTAAAGAGAATCGTTCTTTCCTCTAAGTTGCTTTAAGTCATAGCATGCTCTCTTAGCATCAGGAAACCAGTGCAACTGCTGATGTATATTCTCTGCTTTAGTTGACCTATATCCTCATGCCTCCTTACATTCATCTTGGATATCTTGTGGGTTTCAGTAGACATTTTTTGTAAACATAAGGCTCAATACTTGAGCACAGTACAATCGTTAATTTTTTTCTTTGAAAAAAATCTAAGAATTTACTGGTTCCTTTGGAATAAAACATCCTCATAATAATTATTTTTAAATACTCTATCACCATAATATGGGAATAACAGATTTAAATAAAATCAGAAATCCTATCGTATTTCTTACTATATATCAGCCAGGTATGCACACACTAAAAATGGCCTTGGTTGCATCTGCCACATATACTAAAATAATACCCACAGAATGCCTATGGTAATGTATGTAACTCTTATTTTAAAACCTTGGCCCTGCCAGGTGGTGGTGGCACACACCTTTAATCCCAGCACTTGGAAGGCAGAGGCAGGTGGATTTCTGAGTTCAAGGCCAGCCTGGTCTACAGAGTGACTTCCAGGACAGCCAGGGCTACACTGAGAAACCCTGTCTCGAAAAACCAAAAAAAACCAAAAAAAAAAAGAAGAAGAAGAAAAAGAAAAAAAACAAAAAACAAAAAACTTGGCCCTGTGAAGGTTCTATGCCCCAGTATAGGGGAATGCCAGGGCCAGGAATTGGGAGAGGGTGGGTTGGTAAGCAGTGAGAGGAGGAAGGGAATAGCGTTTTTGTTTTTATTTTTGTTTTATTTTTATTTTTATTTCTTTTTTTCGGAGGGGAAACTGGGAAAGGAGATATCATATGGCATGTAAATAAAAAAAAATCTAATAAAATATAGTAATTTAAAAAAAAAGAGCCTGGTGTGAAAGTTTGCCAAGTGGATTAATTTTTTTTATATTCCCTCAATAAATATAAAAGTTTGTGGCTCTAAGCAGAGAGCTAAACAAATAATATAACTTATTCACCTAGCCAGAGGAAGCTCATATTCTTTCAAACGTGGCCTACACGGGAATTTTGAGTGACATTTTCCTACTTAGCAAGGTAGAAATGGCCTAAATAAGAGAATCATAAAATACATCAGTTTATTACATTGGTTTTAGATGGTTTTAGATTTGTACTAGGGTAAAGTTAGTCACTGACTCCAGAGTAGAGAATGCAATGTTAACCATTGTCTGCTTTGAACAGGCATTAATTAATAAAAGTCTGAGGCCCTAGACAGAGCCAAACAGAAAATTGATATAATTTATTTACTTAGCCAGAGGAAGCTGATATTCTTTCAAAGGTGGCCTACAAAGGAATTTTGAGTGGCATTTTCCTACTTGGATAGGTAGAAATGGCCTAAGTAAGAGGCTCATACAATATATTAGTTTACTTCATTTGTTTTAGGTTGTTTTAATTTTCAAAATAGGTGTGATGTTGTTTGGTGGTTGTATTATTCCTCTGGGAGAGAGGATAAAATGAAAGTTTTTCTGGTTATTAGTTCAAAGATATGCTGATTTGGGGAAAAGGTTTTGTTTTTGGAAAAGGTGATTAAGGTATTTACACGTTCCAGAGAACTAGATTCCAGAGATTCAAACAAAAAAATATATCTTAATGATACTGAAAAATTTGTTTTCAGAATTATATATTACAGAATATACAGCCTTACTGAATTTCCTCTTCAGACGAGCTAAACTATCCTGCTTGAACTCCTGATGTCCTAGACTTCAGCCTGATCCAATCAAGACACAGACATCAGAGACTAATAGATCTTGTTTTCCCTCCCCCCCCCTTCATAATTTCTCAAGGCCCATGTTCAGCTTGAAGAAGTTATGAAGGGTCGTCGACCCAGTTCCCTGGGCTATTAATAGGATATCTTTCTAAGAAATGTAAAAATGGTCATATTTGGAACAGGGAGGAAATAGCCAGAATTAATTGTATAGCTATAATCTGATTTAATAGAAAGCCTTGAAATCATTACTAAGTTAAAGTCATACATTCCTATTTGGTTACAAAATTTATTTCGATACAAAATCAAAGTTATCTTTGGTATAAATTTCTCCTATTGATACAAAATAATTAAAAGTACAGGGCTTAGTCATTCTTTTGCTGTTATTATAGACAGTTCTGAGATGTTTAGACCTGTGAGTTTAGGACCAAATTAGCAAATTCATGGCTCTGAGTTTATTGTTAGGGTAATTTAAAGATTTTAGTTAAAAATAGCTAAGAGTAGTTAACAGACAACAGTCTGGATTACTTTACATAGATAGTTGGTTTTCAAAAACATCAGAAATCCACAGAATGTGACATCTAATATTATTTATTCATTTGACTAGAGACCTGTCTGCTCCTGATAGCACCCCTTTCTCAGATTCAAAGAAGAAATTGAGCATCATTGGAGTTGCTCCACTAGGCAAAAGTTGCCTCTTCATCTACAGACAATACTGTCTGAAAAGGATACACTTAGAGGCCAAGGACAGCTTAAATCTGTGGAAACAGAGTAGGCAAGTTCTTAATATTCCTGTTTCTCTTATCTGTCAGACATTCACGGACCAGAAGGCTGAAGACTGATGCTCTAATGTTTTGAAGTAAAGACTGTTCAGGTGTCCAGCAATCTCTATCAATTGGCTAAATTTTTGGAAGCTGTGTTAGGTTTCCTATATAGTCTCTATTATTCAGCCATTCTTGGGTTTCTGATGGAGTTGGAAAACTACATAGTCTCCTAACCAGGCCAGGCTTTTTACTTTTGAGAAAATAGTTTTCAGATGGCATCCAATCTAAGCCAAGACATAACCAGGTACAAAGTTTTTGTCTTTTAAGTTAAGATAGAAGATAGTGTTCAATTTTATTGACAAAGATGTTGGACTGGGTGCCAGATATACCTTATATCAGGTAATTTACAATGTATGTAATAATGGTGTTCAATTTATATTTTGAGAGAAAGTTATTTTTTTTATTGAACAAAAAAAGAGTGAAATGCTGTAGCATTTTCTCTGTTCAATCACATTAGGGCAGTGATAGGCCTGTGATTGCACAGGGATAGAGAGGTGGAGCAAGAGTTGGAGAAGGAGAAGGGTCAGGAGGAGGAGAGAGGTTGTCATCATAGAGGCAGATGATGAGGACGAGCCAGACCTCATGAGGTTATACAACCAAGCAAAGGTTTTTACAAAATAGATTAATTGAGTTAGAATATTGTCTTTATTATTTGGTTTTATTGTATTGGCATCTTGTAAATTGTGATTTTATTATTATATAAATCTGATTGGATATTAAAAAAAGCTTTCTATCATAGACAGATCATTTTATAAAAGAGACTGGAAAATATACCCATCTTTTCTGGATAACCCACAGTTATTAACAGTGCTCTAGACCATTGAGAAATATCTAGTCAAAGAAATATCAATAAATATTGAAAATGATTTAGCTGAAGGGAAAAAATAAACTAAACCGAAGATACATAAAGTAATTGTTCATTATATTATTAGTATTATTAATATGACTTATTCATCAACCAAGGGTTGAATCACATGGTACTAACTGTAAGTCCTAATGCTTTAGAAGTTGAAGTAGGTAAAAGCCAGACTGGACTACATAGATAGATTTTTTTAAGTGGTTATTTTATTTATTTACATTTTAAAAGTTGTCCCCCATCCTAGTCTATCCTCTGCAAATCTTCCATTCCATTCAACCTCCACTTTGCCTCTCAGAGAGTTCTCCCCTATGTACCAACCCACTCCAACTCACCACTCTAGCATCCCTCTACACTGGGACACCAAGCCTCCATTGGACCAAGGCCTCCACTCCCATTGATGCCAGATGAGGCATCAATCTGCTACATATGTAACTGTAGCCATGGGACCATCCATGTATACTCTGGTTGTTGCTTTAGTCACTGGGAGGTCAGGGCTGTCTGGTTGGTTGATATTGTTCTTCCTATGGGGTTGCAAACCCCTTCAGTTCCTATCTGTGCCTATCTACTGGAGATAGCCTCTAAAGGTTCTCTATCTTCTTTGTTGAATATTTCTGCTAATGTCATCTTTGTTGAGTTCTGGGAGCCTTTTGCTTTCCTGGCTCTGGGACTTTCTAGGGGCTACCCCCAGTTCCCCATCACTCAGTGCTATATACCTCTGTTCAATTTCCTGACCCCCCTCTATTTCTCCCCTGTATTCTACCACAATTGATACTGCCTCCCTTTTCCCTTCCTCTTTTTCTTTCCCTCTCAGGTCCCTCCCTCCCTCTGTCTCCCATGATTACTTTGTTCTCCCTTCCAAGTAGGACTAAAGCACCCACACTTTGGTCTTCCGTCTTCTTGAGCTTCATATGGTCTGTGAGTTGTATCATGGGTATTCTTTTAGTGTTTTCAATTATAAAGTAATTAAATCATTTCCCTCTTCCCTTTCTTCCCTCCAAACCCTCCTTGCTCATTTTCAAATGCCTGAACTCCTTTTTATTAGGTTTCCAAACATAGTATTTGTATATAATGTATTCCTATATATAATCTGCTCAGTCTGTATAAAGTTATTTTCAGGGTTGCCTATTTGGTATTGTATAACTGATTCCTATGTTTCGCTTTGTGGTTGACGATTTCTTCTACACTACTTTCCTTGGTTGCCTGTGGTTCTTTTTTTGTTTTGTTTTTGTTTTTGTTTTTCAAGACAGGGTTTCTCTGTTAGCCCTGGCTGTCCTGGGACTCACTCTGAAGAGCAGGCTGGCCTCGAACTCAGAAATCTGCCTGCCTCTGCCTCCTGAGTGTGATTAAAGGTGTGTGCCACCACTGCCTGTCACCTGTGGTTCTTTTTGTATGTTTGAGGACTCATCATCTTTCCCAAGTGCACATTTTCATGTCTAATACTATACTTGTTCAAGTCACTAATTATAATTCCTTCAAGCTTACACCATTTTGTATGAAGAAAAAAATACATTTTATCAACATGTGTACCTATATAATATTATATTTCTAAAATATTTGGGTTTGAAATTCATTTCCCTTCTTCCTTCCTTTTAAAGCCAGAATCAAATATCTCTTTGAATTCTTTGAGTTCTTGTTCATCTCACTGTCTTTATTGACAATTTTCTAAATTTTTACTCTAAATGTTTCAACTGTATTTATACTCATAGTATCATATCTTTCAGTAACTATGACTGTTTATATATCAAGTTAAAATGATTTTTACTAACTATTCCATTTTATATTATTTCAGGGGTACAAAAAAGTCAATGCACCAAATTCTGCAAGTTTCCATAAACTTCGTTCCCCTGACTCATCTGTTACATTGTGATTTCCTTAAGTTGGTACTGTGGTTGTTAATCCTGCTTGTCCATTTGACTGGACATAATTTAACAGGAAATTTTCAGGACGTATCTGTTAATGAATTTCTTTATCAGGTTATTTGAGGTAAAAAGATCTACCATAAATGTGGGTACCACCTTCTGTTGGAATTCCAGATACAAAGACATTTAATCATTCACCCATTATGTTATTTTAGGTTTATGACTCATGTCACACTTCACAGGTAGGTTCATCCAACTGCTGCTACTATATAACCCAAATTCTTCAGGCTTCCAATATAGACTGAAGACTAGTGGCGTCCAAGAATTTACCATGTATTCAGTGCCAGGGTTGTACTGCCATGGAACCCAACCTCTTAGATGGAACAGTTTCTGTTTCTCATCCACGCCAAGGTAAGACAGATATTGTTAGACTACCTGACCCAAATCATATAGGGCCACCTAATAAATAT
>JADRCD010125528.1:1695-15309 GCA_019843815.1 Montemys delectorum
CCTTCCTTCCTTCCTTCCTTCCTTCCTTCCTTCCTTCCTTCCTTCCTTCCTCCCTCTCTTTTACGTGTTCATGTGTGTTGTGACCGCCAGAGGTCAGCACCACTTGTCTTCCTCAAGGTATCCTCCATATTTGTTTTTGAGACAGTGTCTCTCAGATTTAGCTGTGATGGCTTCCCAGTGAGCTCCAGGCATCCCCCTGTCTCTGCCTACCCACCAGCACTGGGTTAAGCAGATGCATACCCACATCTAGATTTTTCTGTAGGTGTTGAGGTTCTGCGGTCAGGCTGCAGAGAGTGGCTGTTGTGGTCTGGAGAAAGGCTTCCCCAGAGCCAGTGTGTCCTTTCCTCTGGGGAGGGATTGTTTGGAGCTGTGTGAAATGGCAGACTCTCTGTGTGATGGGTCTCTAACCTCCAACTCATGCCCACTCTATGGAGCCAGAGGCATGGGTTTTCCTAGCTATGTTGGGAATAAAGTGCCGTGTCATCATTTCTTTTTCCAAACAGCTTCAGTCATCAATGTGGGGGTCACTATCACAAAGGATTCTGGCTACTTTTGTCATGTGCGTTCGTGGGGGAAGGACTAGAAAGATGGGGTGTCATTGTAAGAATGCATCAGGGCCAAGATGTCTGGGATGCCTAGAACTCCCTCAATCCTGGTGGCTCTGGAGACAACAATGAAAGGCCGTGCCCTAGGACAAGGACTCTGAAGGCTAGTGTCTGCTTTAGCTGAAGGCAGATCCTTCAGGGTCGAAGAATAAGGTAAAGCTATCTCAGGCAATCCCTGTCACTACCCCACAGACCATGTTTCTCCTGTGGAGGCTGATGATGCAAAGCTGACAATGCCAAGAGTGTTCTGGGGTGACCCTTTCTGCGGACAACTCTCTTTTCAAACACTAGGACTTTATACACTGAGCCAGAGGACCAGGGAATGGTGCACCACAAACAAATGCCCAGGCACTTCTCTAGGTGCAGGGGCCATGGGGGACCTGGAATCAAAACCCTAGAAGCTCCTAGCTCCATATCCCCTCTCTGAAGTCAGTCACCAGCCCCTCCCCACAGCTGACCTGGTAGTGTCACCTCCTACCTAGGGCAGCCTTGTTCTTGCCTGGCACCTTTCTATCTGCAAGTCACAGCCAAATGTACCTCCTCTATGAACTCCTTTCTGGAAGCCTCTGGGCTATCCCGTGAGCCTCCATGTCCCAAGGATTTGGCTCCTATTCTTTCTATCTGAACAGTAAAGTTAACATTCCCTCCCTTCACTGAGGGTCCCTGTGGTGAAGGCTGTACCAGTTCCCATTCAGCTCAGGTGATCACCACGGCCAAGCCCAGGGCCATGTGCATAGGGCTGCAAACCAGCATTCCTTTAACACTGCCAGAGCTGTGAGTCTGGACGACATGTCCAGTGGGTGGGTCCTACCACTGTACCCTGTAGGTATTTTTTTCTCACATTTCCAGGGTGTTGGGTAGAGACGGAATTGGTCCCCAGCATGCACATCAAATGCAGGGCAGAGGAGAAGACTCCAAAGCTGGCCACATCCACTGGAGAGGCTTGGCTCACAGCTTTAGCCCCTCTTGTCCTCACTTTCTTGATTTAAAACCATTGTATTTTTAGGCTATTTTTTATAAGCAAAGAAAAACCAATGGCTTTCATTTAGAACTTTTACAGTGCTACTACACAAGAGATGCAGCAGTATCTGGTGTGGTGAGCTCCCCTGAACCCCAACTACTGATTTTGCACAGCCAGCAAAGGTCACTGATACTCTGGGTAGTGCCCCAGTGACTCCAGGATTGGAGTCTCTGATTCTGGGCCAGCCTCATGTATCTGCAGACCCAGAGTCTCCCTACCCCTGACCCCTGAGGATTCCTTTGCCACACCAGATGGCTCAAAACTCTATAGAAGCTCAGTGTGTCTAGGGAGCTTTCTGAACGGAGAAAGAGTGAGAAGGGTGTCTGGAAAGCCTGGCTCAGGGCACTCTGGCTGGGAAGCCTGGCTCAGGGCACTCTGTCTGGGAAGCCTGATTTGGGGCACTCTGGCTGGGAAGCCTGGCTCAGGGCACTTCGTGGCCAAGCACAGGGCCAGATACACACTCACCTTTGCACACGAAGCACCTGATGTGGAAGTACTTGTTCTGCACACGCAGCACCTCTCCCTTGCACACATTACCACAAGTATTACACAGGATCGCAGTGCTGGCTGGCTTCTCCAGTGGGGCATGAGCAGCCTGGGACTGTGACACTGTGGGGAGATAGGAACCAGGTTAAAGTGAGAGGCACTCAGCCGAGGAAGAGCAAGCAGAAGGCCTTCCAGCATGCCCTACCCACAGGGCGGATCCCGTAGGGCATAAGGTGGTGGTCCATCTCCTCCTTCCATCTGGGATCAAGTGACACTCAGGTTGTATGACAGGTGACAGTTCCAAGAGCCAACACTATCTGGTAAACCCATTGTGGGCTCTGTTTGGGATTATTCTGCCCAGTGAGCTATCTTGTCCCTATCTCTGCATGCCCCAACACTTATCTATGATGCCCCAACACATCCCTGTGTACCTCTAGAGTGGCAAAGCCACCCCTGTCCCCTCCTGAAGAGCAGCTAACCCTTGTTGCATCCACCTGGTACAACTTTGACACCCCCAAGTCACATCACATCCAGAGAACCTAGCAGCCTTTCAGCCTTGGGACCCTTAGCCTCTTCTTCAAAAACAGCTACAACATTCTGAGAACTGGTTTCACATATCCTTTGGGTTCCAAAACATGGGAGTAAACATTGTTAGTGTCCCCTGAGAGTAGGCCACAGCCAGGTAGGCTGTTGTAGGAAGCATTAAAAAACCACAAGTTCAAGAAGCCAGGGTTAGGTTATGGTCCCAGGACCAGGCATGACCATCCACCCCTCCCCACTGCTTGCTAAAGCATCTGCAGATGTCAGCTCACAGGATGCTGAGTCATGATGTGGAAGCCTTGGGTCTACCCCTCAATTGTCCTGTAACTGGGAAGTGTCCAGAGACTCTCAAGTTTTAGCCTGAAGGAAAAATGAGTTGACTGGAGGAACTAAAGAGCCACAAGCCCCAGGTTACCACACAGGATCATGTGGGGCTTCGGACAGAGGGGAGGGATTGCTAGGGCTTGGCCTAGATAGGCCGCACAACTGGCAATGCACAGACCTTGCTATCCCAGTAATGTTGAGACAGTATGACTATGTATGGGACTTGGGGTCTCTTGATCGTGGGCATGGGCTGAGGAGGCAAAGGAAGGGCCCGTGGCTGTTCAGCATGACTCAATGATCTCAAAGGACATTTCTTGGAGATATGACTAAGGAACAGGTCAGAGAGGTACAGGACAGCTAGTCTTGACAAGGAAGGACCATGAGCCATGAGAGCTGGCATCTCCAGAAGCCAGCAAAGGTGAGGTGAGTGGTCCATTCACAGCTACAGAAAAAAATACCCACAGTCTCAGCTCAAAACCTGCCCAGTCCTCCAGCGCTGCTCATCTTCATTATTGCAGTCACAGGACACAGGCAAGGGATGGAGGGGACAGTATGGCGCACACTGGCCATCCGCCCCTCTCCCTTGTAGTAGGCAGGACCCACCACTAGCCACAGCAGCCCACCAGGGTAAATCTTAGTCAACTACTGTCTGAAGCATCACACTGAGAACAAATGTGCAGCCATGTCCAGGGACCACAGTCACAGGGTGGGGACCCACGGCCTACAGCCACATGCCAGGGAACCCAGTTTCATCCACCACGCAACCAGGGTCCACCGTGTCGCAGCCAGCCATGCAGAAAGCAGTTGCTATCTCTAGTAATGGCCCAGGAGCTAAACCATAGCTCTGCAGCATGATCCAACAAGGCCAGAATGTGACTGCTCACCTACAGCTGCTGCCTGACCTTCGCCTCTGCCTCCTACCAGTCACAGAAGCCAAACTACCCCTAACCTGTCCCTCAGACATCTGCCTTGAGTTGATGTTTCAGCTTACCCAGGCTGCTGTCCTCCATGGGCCTCACTTCATCCTCCCTCTTCCACAGGACTTCCCCCTGCCCCTGTGACCTATGTCACTCTGATGACCACAGTGACAGTGGTGTCCCCATAGCAGCCCCTGCATCCCTTGCTGTTGTGTGCAGCCATTCCACCTTCATTCCCACACCCTCTCAGCACCTCAGCCATGATGGGACCACACCAGCCTTGTCCCTTCCCTACTGAATTGGATCAGAAACACCAATTCATACTATAGAAAGCTGGTGGGAGGCCAGAGAGCCAGGGCCCCTGGCTCAGCTGGATTTAGAGAGGCTCAGCGTGGCCAGGCCTTTCAGCTATGTATAGGAAGCACAGCTGGAGTCACTCACAGCTGTGCATAGCTGGGTCACTGGGGGGGGGGGGGGCTCTTGTGATGCAGGGTGGGGTGGCTCTCCAGAACTTTTATGTCCATCCAGTTTGGGACACAAAGGACAATGGGCAGCATCTTCTCATGATCAGACAAGACAGGGATTATATGATGGGAATCTGGCTCAAGGCAAAGAGGAGTAAGAAGTCCTTTTTAGATTTGGGGGTCCCATGGGCTGTGGGGTTACGCTAGCCTGCAGTGCAGTCTCAGCTCTGCCTCTTGTGGGGTTGTGACCTTGAGAGAGTTCCTGTCCACGCCACTCCACCATCCCACCACCCCACCTTCTAGCTGCCTTCCCATCTGTCCTTGCGTATCCGCCCACCCTCTGCCTTCGATCTGTCCTTCCATCTGCCCTTCCATCTGCCCTTTCCATCCACCCACCCTCTGCTCACATCCCCTGGTCCTGGGGAAAAGCTAGATCAAGGGCAAAGCGATTCACTTAGCAACCAGCCCAGCAAACACTGAAGTTTTCCATAACACTGATCAACTCTTTTTTTTTTTTTTTTTCCTTTCAGGAATATGTGGGGGCTGGGTGTAGCTCAGTAGCAGGATGCTTGCCTAGCATGCAAAGGCCCTGGGTTTCATCCCTAGCACCAGTTCCCAAGTTACTGGATATGCATTTGGTTTGCGGGAAGAGCTATATTAAGAGTGTGGATTTGCTGGCCAGACCCCACTCTGCCCACTAGAATAGCCTAGAGCTGTGGGCCTGGTGGTTGTGCTGCCCTCTGGTGGTCAGAGGTAGATCTGCATCACACATGGGCCTCC
Source organism: Montemys delectorum (assembly GCA_019843815.1). NCBI lineage: Eukaryota > Metazoa > Chordata > Mammalia > Rodentia > Muridae > Montemys > Montemys delectorum. The sequence continues at coordinate 6,833 of JADRCD010125528.1, forward strand.
CAAGAAAGGAGTGGCAGAACGCTCTACCAGCTTCCCTTCAAGCTGGTGAACTGGCTGCAGATTGGACATGTGGGCCTTTTGCCCCTGGTGGGATTCGTTCCTAGAATCTGGGGCAGTTGCTGAGTAGCAAGATCAAGTCTACCCATGGAAAGGCAACAGCAAGCCTTCTCAGCCCACTTCTTTCCTTCTTGCCCCATCTCCTGCCAGTGCTTAGAGGGGGCCGTGTTTCTCACAGCAGCAAGTAGGATGCTGCCACCTCCGGCTACTTGTGGATGACTTGAGGCTCTGAAACAGGACAGTCAGACAGGCAGGGGGGCATCGGGAAAACAGTCCCTCAACTGTCCTATGCTGCATGAGGCATCTATGGGGGGGAACAGGGAGCTGAATACAGGCAAAGGGAGGAGGACTCAGGATGCAGGGGTTTGGTGTGGCTCATCCAGTGACCCTGCCACTCTAAAACCACTCCAAATATAGAAGTGCCCAGGGCAAAGCTGAACAAGCTGTCCTTGAAGGTCAAAGACAGCCTGGCAGCCAGGGGCACACAACTGTTAAGAAAAAAAGCAATCTTTCCAACTAATAAAGTACTCAAACAAAGCCAACAAAGACCCAGGCGCCTCTGAGGCAGGCGTCTCCTGTCCTCCCTGCTTGGCTTGGGCTGAGCTGGACACAGATTCCCCCTCCCTGGCTCCAGCTCAGACTCTGTGAAGTAAGTCACCAGGGAGCACAACAGTGTCACCCGCTGCCTTCTTTTTAACATTCTGCTATTTTTTTCGGAGGGGTAACCAGGAGAGGAGATATCATTTGAAATGTAAATAAAGAAAATATCTAATAAAAAAACAAAACAAAACAAAACAAAACAAAAAAAAACCATTCTGTTTAGCTGCAGACCCACTGTGTGCAAAGATGTCTGTTCAACCCTTCTGACACTCCCTTGAAGCCAGCATGGTGTCCTGAGGCCAAGAACAGCTGAATGGGCCCAGGTCAGCCATTCCAAGGCTTGGAAGGGGGGATGCGTGGAGCCTGCACAGGGCAACCCTGAGGCCTGTGCCAGGGCCTTTGATTCAAAGAACCCAGGATTATTTATTTGTTTTTTTAAATGTCTTTGGTGATTCAGAATCATTCCCATAGCTGCTTATTCCAGTGACTTTGGCTACGTACATGCCAGGGGCCCCAACTATGGCTGTCCCAACTCTCTAGGTTGCATTTGGGGAAAAAGGCATCACATAAGACCTAGAAGCCTACATCCTGCTCCACTGGGGTCTGATTTGGGAGGAAGGGGCTTCAAAGGGGCTGAAGGCTGCTCCTGGGAGGCTGTTCTGGAGCCTGGGGTCAGCAGGGCCATGGGGTAGGACCCTTGGGCTTCTTGATCCAAAGTGGAGCATCCACTGTGTCTTCCAGAAGGGCAGCTGACTAGGCATCAGCACTCCCAGAGTCATCAGGCATCAGCTTCATTTCTGGGCATCTATGCTCACTTTTCGATGCCTATCAATCTCCTGTGCCCCTGCCACCCCCAGCTCTGGTTCTCAGGGTCACAGCTGGTGGCTACTTCTGAGCTTTCTTGCCATTCCTGGACACAGGCTCCTTGGACCTGTGACCTCTCCATCTCCTCCACCTCCACCTCCACTTCCCTGTGCCTCTGCCTCGGAGGAATCCTCTGGGAATTCCTCCAGGCTGGCAGGGCTTCACACCTGGCTGCATGTGGGAGGCACCTGCGCTTGAGGTCTACACGCTGGAGAGTCACTGCTGTCTGTCTGTCAATTGTCCCAGACAGGGAAAGCCTTGGAAGGAATCAAGTGAAAACACATGACAGCTTCGGAGACCCTGGCTCAAAGCCTGGCATGACGGACTTGAGGGATTGAGATGATGCAGAAGAGGCCTCCTGCGGGCCTCCAGCAGGGGCACGGAGAAGTTCCCAGGCATGGAAGGTGACTTAGCATTAAGTAGAACTGGATGCCGATCCCTGAAGAGCTACAGAGGGACTTTGAACACATGTCACCAAGGGGAAAACAGCCAACGTGAAAATGCGGCAGCCCATGCTCTCCACTATGGCTTTCTGGAAGAGGCAGACCCGGTGACAGTTGGTGAGTGGCTGCCGGGTGAGATGGAGTACACCTTCAGTGCGAGCATATGAGGCCCAGGCCAATCAGGTCTAGACAGTCAGTTTAGGGTTGGGAGAGAGGAATGAACTAGGAAACCCAACAGCACTCTGGTTGCACTGGAATGGTGAAGGCATATCATTGTGTCTGTCCAAACCCACAGAGCCTGTGACACTAGTGCAGAGCCCAATAGAGTCATGCTCATGGGAGAGTCTTGTTAATGAGATATCAATGCCGTCTCAGCAGCCCTAGTGCACTTAGTACAGCATTGCAGAATCTGACAAGAGGGGAAAGCCGTGCTGCGAACTCTGCCCTTTCTGTCAATCAAAACGCACTGCTCCACCCAAGACCTAAACACAAGTGTGCGGGGATTGTTGCTCTATAATTTCTAGATGGGCTCTAATGGGTGGTTATCAACCTCTCTCTGTGATAATAACAGAAAGCGCCAACTCAAGTGGTAGGGATCAGTCACACCTGGCTGTGACTACTTACACTTAAGCCCCGGGACAATAAAGCCTCAGCACCAGGGAGCCTCGGTAGAGTAAAGAAAACAGGTTGTGGGGCCCTTTAATTCCCTCTGTGGGGTGGGGACAACACCCACAGGAACCCACTGCAATCCACGCCTCCTGCTGGGTACCGGCATGATAATGGAGAAATGGCCAGGCTCTCAAAGCTTCTGTTTGTACACCTGCAAGTCAGGGCTAGTCTGGGGGGGAGGGGGGTTCTGAAGGGCCCATTGAGGTAGAGAAAAGCCCAGTTCCATCTTTGTCTAAGCACCAGGGGTCCCTAGATTCCTGAATGGGGACTGTGGCTCAGCAAGAGGCCAAAAGCCTATGTTGGTTACATTCTCTATTTTCCAGAGTAGAAAAAAAGGAGAGCGGGTATGAGAGGTGGGGCTAGCCCAGGCTAGGGTTTTTACTCGACATCACAGTCTAATGGCCAAGGCAGCTTTGGAGAACTTCCCAGCTCGCATGTTGCATGAACAGCTGGTTTGGGATTCCTGAATCTTCTATGATCTAAAGATATGATGTAAGTTTTTGTGAGCATCCTGTGGCTCTGGTTCACTCACAGAGAGTGTGGTGATGTCTAAGCCTGTCTCTCCCTTTCAGGTGGTCCTGCGACAGTGAGCTTGGGGGAGGCACTGGACTGAAAGCAGACACAGTAGCATGGTGAATCTGCAGCAGGCAGAAGGATCACTAAAAGTGACATGAGATGGAGGCTCTAGGGATTTGGGCAGTATCTCCTAGGACAGACGCGAGCACATTTTCCATGCTGGTCTGGTTTACCCCGTGGCCATGTGAATAGCTGTCTTCCACTGGTCTGTCTGTGTCCCATTTCTGCCACTCTACCCGTGCTCTTCCAGGAGCATATGATGTCAACCAGTGAGTGTCCCCAGGGTCACAGCGACTCGGAAGGAGCCCTGAACACAGCCAAACCCATGACACCTGCCAGAAGACAGCCGACTCGGTGCTGCAGGACATGGACAGCAGGTTGCCACTGTATGGATGCTCAGGGAAGGGGTTGGAAGAGTGCAGGGTTTCACAGTGAGGGAGCAGATCCTCTGGGGTGTGGGCAGTGGAAGAAGCCCTGAGTGTGTGAAATCGTGAGTGACTGTGTGTATGCTGTTAACACAGGCACAGCCATGCCAGGGGACACCCCAGCTCCAAAGGAAAGCCACAAAAGCCTTTCCTCCAAGTGAAAACATCGATAGGACAGGCAGAAAATGTCCACCATAGCTGTCTCTCCCTCAGATGCTTACAGCCTGAAGACTGCTGCCCTACAGGGACTGCTCCTACTGACATTTGCTAAACCCCATCTCCTTGATTCAGCTGAATACCATACATCCTGCCTCCTTGTTCATCTGTATAATAACCCTGTCTCCTTATTTTTCTGTATATAACCTTGCCTCCCTGTTTATCTGTATATAATAACCCTGCCTCCTTGTTCATCTGTGTAATAACCCTGCCTCCCTATTTATCTCTATATAATAACTCTGCCTCCTTATTTATCTGTATGTAATAACCCTGCCTCTTAGCTCATAACCTTGCCCCCTTGTTCATCTGCATGGAAAAACTCCACCTCTCTGTTCAACTCTAAATAATAAACAAGCAGAGCTCCTGGGATGCTGAGGGTTCTCTACGAGAAAGCCCAGCCCACCCAAGCCCAGCATTTCTGTCTTTGTGTTTGTCTTCTCTTCATTCCTTCATTGTCCCCAGGCAAGTCAAGCCGCTGGGAACTGTGCAAGGATTCTGCACCGGGAACATGTGTGGCTGAATGTGTCCCTAAGACATGGATGAGCACACATAAGACGCAGGTGCTGCTTCATTGCAAAGGGCTTTGCACTCCCCCAAAAAGGTTTGGGTTTCTGCAATTCATACCCTGTGGCTTCCTGGCCCCCAAAGAAACAATTCAGAGCAATCAGGAGAGTTCCAATAACTGTCTGCCAGCCAAGTACAAAGCTGAGCTCCATGACAATGCCCAGAGACCCACACGGCATCCCTAAAGTCCCCCATTCACAGCTGCATCATCCACTGTCCACAGCAGCCACACTCAGGCCAGTCCCTCACAGCAGATCCTCCCACAGAACCCTCGAATACCATGGGGTCACTCACAAATGACTCCAGCTACCTACTGACTCCACCCACTCAGTCTCACCCAGCAGCCCCAGCAGCACTTCCCACCTGCCCACACACACATCATCTGTGTCCAAGCCATGCAGAAGATCTGTGGTGGCTTCTGCCCTGCCCGGTGTGTGTCCCCATGTCACACCACCTTGTGCTTCAGCAGCAGCAGATGCCCACAAATGCTCCTCCAATCTAATAGGAAACAGGAAGTCCATCTGGGGCAATCAACCGTATCCTGACAGCCAGGTCCAATACTGGCTCATTCCAACACAAACTAGCCCAGAGCTGCAAAGGGTACAGCCAGACATCTGATTAAACCAGTTCTCAGTTTTCCCAGATGGGCCTCTGTAGATGGGTGACTAGGAGACAACACCCAGCTGGGTGGGAGCACTAGACCAGATGCGAGCCTTCATGTAGTACAAATGACCTTGGCTTTGAGGTCAACACAAAGCAATAGGGTCACAAGTGGCCCAATTCAGAATACACTCAAATCAATAGCACTAGAATCATCAGTTCAGAGCCAGAAAGGAAACTCAGCTGTTTGAGTGCTTATCTAGTATGCATGAAGCCCTGGGTTCGACCCCCCAGCACTGCATAAATTGGGAGTAGTAGCTTGCACCTGTAATCCTAGCACTTAGGGGGATCAGGAGCTCTAGGTCATTTTCTGATACCTGGCAAGTTCAAGGCCAGCCTGGGGGACAATGAGAACTAATGCATAAACAAATAAATACACTGGGTTGGAGCAAACAGCCCATCACCAAGGCAGGCTGTTTCGGGTCATCGGATGACACTAGAGTTCCAACTGCATCTGCCGGGTGTGAGCACACAGTTGGCGCTCAGTGTGGCTTGCCACCAACTAGTATTAAGGGGCATTGTTACCTGTCGGCCATCTAAGGGATACAAGGCTCAGAAGGGCTCTGTAAGGATATACTACGGCACGAGACTGGCAGGGCAGGGGCAGGCCTTGGTGTCTCCCTGAAGGAGCTGGTTCAGTCCCTCAGATTTCCTCCCCTTGACCTCTTGTCTCTTCTCATGTCCTCCTCAGCGGCTCCAAGGAAGGCTAGAGCTGGGAAGGCATTTCCTGATCAACTAATTAAAGCTGAGATCGGAACTGCTGGCTGGGAACCTGGAAAGCTGACCCCTTCCCCAGGCTGAGGTTCTGACAGGTCATGCCCAAGAAGCAGGCTTCCGGGCAACTTGCTCCTGCCAGCAGGATCCAGTCACAGAGCCCAAGGATGATAAAGGTTGGACAGGGTGCGCCAACACCCCATCATGGCCTGCCAGCCTGCTGTGACCAGTCCTGGCCAGGCCAGTTTCCTGAGACAGCGATAAAAATACCTTATAATTACATGAGAAGCTCATTATTGTTAGAGACCCGAAGAGCAGCAAGAACTGGGGGACATGACGTCCCCAGTGCCTTATGCCATTGGTGGCTATTCTAGTTCTAGGTGGCATACTGAGGTGGCATACACAGTATGTCCTCTCCCAGTGTAGAGGCCACACCTACCCTGGGAGGCCCTGTCCTCACAGCCAATGTTCTGCGTTCCTACAGATCTCTGAGGAAGGGTTTTATTCAGCTCTAACTGCTTTGGGACATGGTCTCTTCTCAACTGGGTCCTGAGCTCCACTTTCACCTCCAACCCTGGGGACCCCCAGCCCTTTATCTTCCACATCCTAATGGAGATGAGGTGCTACCTCATCTAAATTGGCCATCCCTGGTTGGTGACGCTGAATGTATTTAGATGTCTTCCTTGGAGACTCCGGTTCCTCCGCCCAGCTGAGCTGGCTGTCGTCTGTGACAGTTTTGAGATTGGTGCCGCAAGCTTCACATCACACCCTTACCGGCAGGTCCCAACACCTTCCGAACTGTACCGTCACTTCTTCACAGGGCTCTTTGCAGTACAAATGGTTTCAGCTCTGAGAAAAACCTGATTTCTCCGGTTTTCCTTCCGTAGTTTATGTTCTTGGAGTCATTTCTAAGAAACCGTTGCCCAATCCGAGATAATGAATATTTATCCAGTTTTTTTATCTTGGCCTTTTACATTTCAGCTCTTTCTATAACTCCCCAGAAATAGAATAGAATCCACTCTGCCGCTGTCTGCCTCAGCAGATGCCAGCTCTCCACACTTTTCTCCTGGCTTCTTCCTCTCAGGAGCAGCGGGGTGGATTGCGGTTACGGGATGTGATGCGGTGTTCTTGCTTTTGCTCTCTGCTCTTTGCCATGGGTGAACTGAACATAGCAACTCCCACACAGGAGACAGCCATTTAGGAAATTAGTGATTGATAGGGGAGGGCCCAGCCCATTGTGGGTGGTGCCATCCTTGGGCAGGGGTCCTGGGTTCTATAAGAAAGCAAACTGAGCAAGCCAGGAGGAGCAAGCCAGTAAGTAGCACCCCTCCAAGGCCTTTGCACAGTTCCTGCCTCCAGAAGCTGTTTGAGTTCCTGTCCTGACTTTCTTCCATGATGAACAGCAATATGGAAGTGCAAGCCAAATTAATCCGTTTCTCCCTAAGTTGATTTTTGGTAATGGCGTTTCACTGCAGCACTAGAAACCCTAACCAAGACAAATATCAAGTGTGTGTTGTTTGTACCAACATCCAGGGAGCAAGGATGTGGGCTATGGTCCTTGGGGCTGGAAAGACCCTACAGGTCAGGCAGAGAAGGCAGAGAGGGATGCCTGGATTATATTCCCCAGAGACCTACTAGGCACTGTACCTGGTTCTCAGAGGAGGGAGGGATAAATGTGAGTGAAGGCAGGAGCCTGGCCAGAACTGGCCACCCTGAAGGCTATACAACCATCTCAGTCCTCTATTCTGGGTCCAGCTGTTTCCCAGCATTCCCTCTCTTTGACCCCCTAGACCTGTCTCTTCTCACCATGCTTACCCCGCAGGGCCTCCTACTGCACAGCCCCTAGACTTAATTCTTTTATCTCAGAGGCATTCTGTGGAGAATTCCATACCAGAAGAAGGGACATTCCTATTACATTCCTTAGTGGCTGGTTTCCTTGACAGAACTGTCCATGCAGTTGGGGCATGTATATAGGATGGTCACTGGGGCCCTGACCCCTCCTCCCATATACTAGGTACCCCTTCACCAGCTGTGACCATCACAAATGCTTCCAGACATTGCTCAGTGTCCCCTGGGGAACAGCAAGACCCCTTTGGTAACCACTGATGTAAAGAAATGAAAGAATGAGGGAAGAGGGAAGTGGGGGAAAGAGGGGGCAGGCACAAAGAGCCTACAGTCCAGCAACTCCACCCTGAACATAGGACAGAGGTGCTAGAGTCCAGTCTTGCTGGCCTTCGTTTCTGCGAGCCTCAGTTTCTTCACCTATAATATAGGGTCACCCACCTCACCCCACGTATTGTTAGTCCCCAAAGCCTGTATATAGTAGGCACTTATAGGTGCTAGCTTTCACCATAATCACAAGGCACCAAGCTGGACAACACTATCTTCACTCAGGCTCCACCCTCTAAGCTCATCCACGGGTCTCAAGATTTTTTCCTTCTAGCCAGAAGCTAAGTCCTCCTCCCTGGCTGGCTGGTGTGAAGACAAAGCTATTCTGAGCTTTACCTGTCCCTCCTCCAGGCAGCCCCATGGAGTGGCCTCCTCCTGAAGTGCCAGTAGCTCTCCTTCCAAGGCTGGGCCTAGCACCGTAGAGGCCTCAGGTGGCTGGGGGAGTGGAGTCGTGGCCTCTGTGGCTGACACATCTCCCAGGGACAAGCCAGAGGGTCACATGGCAGCTACCGTCCCCCCC
>JADRCD010125534.1:6008-16540 GCA_019843815.1 Montemys delectorum
ACACACACACACACACACACACTCACACACATATACACACACTCACACACACACATACACACACTCACACACACATACACACACACTCACACACACACACTTACACACTCACATATACACACATACACACACTCACACACATATACACACACTCATACACACACACACACTCACACACACACTCACACACACACTCACACACTCACATTTACACACATACACACACACACACACACACATACACGCAACCCTGGAACACTCTTTTGCTCAGTAGTGAAATATAGTAACTTAATCATTCTCAAACATTCTCCTGGGAGACCAGGTGAGAGACGGGTGACAACCTCTTGCACCCTTCACCACCAGAAGAGTAATTCTGTTTACTATTTATTGTAATTAATAGTAATTCATTGTACTATTAATATATATACATATACATATACATATATACACACACATATACATGTTATTGGGTTAAGTGTGATATTGTTAACTCTTTTATTTTTAAAAAAATATTTATGTATATATTTGTATGCTAGCTTGTACATACGTGTTAGCTTGTACGTATGTGCATATGTGTGCATACCAGCTTATGAGTCTGTATATGCGTGTGTGCCAATTTGTGTGTATGTATATGTATGTGTGTCAAGTTTGTATGTATGTGTATGTGTGTATGCCAGTTTGTGTGTATGTGTATGTGTGTGTGCCGACCTGTAATGTGTGCCAGCTTTTGTATATGTGCTCCACACGTGTGCAGTGCCTGCTGGAGACAGAGAGGCAGACTAGCCATATCGGTGACTCTGGGTTTGATTGAGGGACCCTCCCTCAATGAAGAAGGTGGCAGAGCAGGCCTTCACCTAGTTGTACACATGTACAGGCACACAGACACACACATGCACCCACGCACATGCAAAACTCCACGTGTACTCACACATAGACAAACTACACATGTACATGGAAAAATGGAAAAAAAGTAGACTCGTGAAGATAGAGTGGGAGGAAATGCACATGCGCTGTTTACCATGACCATGCATGCACACCCCATCCTGTGTGAATCACCTTCATCTCTGTAGGGATCATCCTGAGGTAGACGCTGCCACATTCCCACTTACTTAGGGCTTCAGGGAGTCAGAGATGTCAAGCCACTTGAAGGAAGGCATGAAGTGGGAGGACAGCTCAGAGTCACACTCTTGAGAATTTCATTCATGCACGGAGTGGTCAAACCCACCCCTCCTTTCACTCCCCTGAGGACACCCTTGTAGCTTGCCCCTAGTTTCCTCTCCTAACTTCCTGTGCTCCTTTTTAAGTCCACGAAGTCCACTTAGATGTGCCTGTATATAATGTGTGGGGGCATGGGTAGCCTCTTAGGAGCTGCATCCATGAAGAATGAGTCTCCCTCCCAGCAGCCAAGAATGGCCAACAGCTCCTCGTGAGTTCACGAGTCCATGTGTGATGGCACTGTCCTGCCTAGCAAATACTGTCACAGGTTGATTTGAACTTTGACGTGATTGCATCGATCGAACCAAATTGATTTTGCTCTTCACCCTCCTCCCCTTTTGGTCTCCTCCCCTTCTTCTTAGTGTCTTCAGATGGCCTTTGTCTGTCTATCTCCCACCCCCAGACCCCCTTTCTGGAGATACTCACAGCATGAAACTTGGCCAAGGGTTTCTTAAATCTCTTCAGTGTGTGCCATATTCCATACTCTCAGATCTTTGTATACATAGGTCGTGGTTTACAATGCAATGGGCTATCCATCCTTCTAAATTATCTAGAGACTGAGCCGCTGGAAGAGAAACTGTGACGGTGTCTCTCTTCAGAGCTCCCTAGAGCGAACTGGATGGTGCTCACACTCGGCATCTCAACACAGCAGACCTGAGATCCTAGAGCCAGGGAACGCCTCCTTCAGGGTTAGAGGATGCAGGCCAGATCCAGTGAAGGCCCTTAAGCAGTTTAGGCTGTCGAAGACTGTCGTAGACTGTCAAAAGTCCAGTAAGGACCTCACAAGGTGAGGACTAGACACGTCAAAGATAAAGATGATAAGACAGAGCAGCAATGTGGCCAAAGGCGAAGAACTTCCAAAGAACTCTAGAGTCTAACGAAGTGGAAGAGAACACAGCCCTCATGGCCAGGGATTCAGAAGACTCTGCAATGTTGTTAAACTGTCGATGCAGGACCCTTATCGTCTCTGAGAGAGTAAAGTCTGGTCTATTTACGGTACACAGCCACAGTAAGTTAACATACTCCTTAAACCGCTTTGGAGCTGGTGTATGGAAGACTTGGTGTATGGCTACCAGTGGATCTGCACCCAGAATCTATAGCTAGCCCAAGACAACATCCTGATGGCTCACCACAGAACATCTGCTCATAGGCTGGGACCTAGACAGGGTCAATTTTCAGATAGTGCTAAAGTGACATGACCTACCCTCCAGGCCTTCTGGGCAAGTACTTCTGGCCCCTTGGATGATCAACCTACTCCACAGCTGATGGACCGTGGGGTAGTAAGCATGGAGAACAGAAGAACTGGGTGGTAAATGCTGGGCATTTTCATAGGCACAGCTATTGCTGTCCCCAGCCCCTTGCTTTTGCTTTCACTCACGTCTACTTCCAGCTGTCCTGGAAGCCAAGGAAGAGAAGGTGTTCAGAATAGAAGAGAAAGTTCAACACTGCGTGTGATCCGAGATCCAGGACTTCGGGTGAGTCAGACCCAGATCCCATTCTGTGTCTTATCCCTATCCACATGGCACCAACAGTGAGGAAATGGACTTGATAGAGCTTCAATATATCACGCCCCCCCAACCAGGTATGATAGCACCTACATTCCAGCAGTGGGATGTGGGGATATATATGTCTTGTGTAGTAACTATTGTCAGCTTTTCACAACATGTTTAACTTTCTTCATTGTCTCTCTAGTGTAGAAGCAGTAGGATAGACAAGACAGTTGAATAGCTGCTAGAGCAAGGAATTCTGGGAAATTTTCCTTCCATGTCACTGTATAGCTCCCATAGAGCCTGGCATGTTCGTAGGCCATTTTCATGAACAGGTGGTGAAGGAAAGCACAGAGAGGAAAGGAAAGAAGAGAATTAGGAAGAGGAGGAGGAGGAGGAGGAGGAGGAGGAGGAGGAGGAGGAGGAGGAAGAGGAGGAGGAGGCAGCGGCGGCGGTGGAAGAGCAAATAAAGGAGTCCAAATGTCACCTTATGAACTCCAAAAGACTCCTTCCCAAAGAAAGGTAGAAGGTAGTTTGGGAACTCTGTCAAAGGCTTTTCCCTCTTTCCTATTTGCTGTGTTACTTCATCTAATCATGACCTCCTGGGGTCTCTGAGACCTATAGCAACTTGATCGAAGACAGAGATTGACGTCCCAAAGCCTTTTCCTTCAGCGGCACCATCCAGACCATAGCTAAGGTGTTATATTTCTATTAACCCAAGAAAAGATCTCGCCTCTTATCTAAGATCTGATATGGTTAACCCACCTCACAACCTGTCACCTGCTGTGGCACACTCCCCTCATAGAATGAATATTGCAGCTACCCTTGCTCACTCACAAAGTCACTGAGGGGTCTGACAGAAAAAGGATCTTTGTCACTTGCCGAGCTCTTCACTCCTGCAGAAACCTGCGATGGATGTGCTCTCACTGTGTTGTGAAGGACTGATATTAGATCCTCAATCCAAGCAATGAGAGAAAGTAAAATATTTATACAGAAAAGGAAAGAGAAATTGGAGCAGATTGGGGACATTTAAGAGACATGTTTCTGTCCTGCCATACGTTCTGAAAACCACTCCTGTCCAGATTTAAGATGCTTCCCTGCACTTTTCCACAGTGTTCTTGTGTTTACCTAAGAGTCCCGCATCCATAGACTGCTCCCCATTCCCCCCACCAACACATTTCTCATCCCTGGGGACATCTTTCCTTCTCCAAATATGTACAAAAGCAGCAGCCCCAAAGCTGGCTGTGGGCTGGTTGAGCTCAGGGCTATTCTGGGGCAGCCGTTTTGCACGCCTGCTAGAGGAGGATTAATGAGCCAGTCTGCTCACCCCATTGCAATTAGAAACAACACCACAACTATTCCGAGGCTATTTCTACGCAGGGAGCTTGAACTGCTCATCAGCCCTCCTCACTCAAGAGACCTGTGTGTAATTAGGGCCCTGTTAAATATAGGAGACTTGATGATTAGCAGCTCCATCTGTGTTGTCACCCTCGCTGGCACCCCAAGAGAAAGAACAAGGGGATTTCACCTCAACCTGCAGAGCCAGACCCAAAAGCACCCTGGAAAGCCACGTGGGATTTAGGAGTGAGAGTCGATCAATCCTAGGAAAGCGTCCTGACATTCACGGACCTAGATCAGCCAAGCCTCAGATCTGACAGCTAGCCATTAAAAGAAGATTTGGCTTTCACTAAGGCCATGGTGGGGATACTGGGTGTCTGCATCTCTTATATTTGAACAAGAACAACTTGAGGAAGACAGGAAGAGAATGGAGTGGGCTAGAAGGAAGACTGGAACGTGTGACGGTCAGAGCAGTCTTTGATTCTGACCAGTTACGGGAACTTTAGGAGACTGGGAACCACTTACTGTCCTATGACAAAATTCTCCCAACTAAGCAGATCACAGTGCTCTGGATTTGACAATTCATGTAGTCCTGAGGCTGTCTCCTTGTGTTGCCAGAGGGGCCGAGGACTGAGAAGTGCCAGCTGTGTATTTTAGATTCTCCTGATGTCTTTTTTTTTCTTTCTAGAAATTGGGAGGTGGCAGGTAAAATTAGGCACACAGCCAGAGCCTCCACGCCAGGGAGACATCAGGAGTTCCACTGCCTTGTCTCTCTGACACATACCTCTTTGTGAATGTGTTCTCTGAGTCCCAGTACTCAAAGTGTGAACAATTCAAACATTCCTTGAGAATGTGGTGGAAATGTGGCATGGTCTCAGGCGTGGTCTAGTGAGTTAGAGCCTGCCCTTTAACAATGTTCTTGTGGGCTCTATAGGAGCATCCAGTTCAAAGCGTGCCCTGCAGGCAGCATTGCTGGGTTCCCGGGAGCTGAGATCAGCTTATTAAGATTAGCCAGTGTGAGGCTGAGAGGTGATGGCATGCAGCTGGGCCAGGGTGAGCCTGCTTGACTTTCATCCGGATGGCGGGAGAAGCTTAGCACTCCCAGGATAAAGGGAGAAACAGAGATCTAAGTGTCCATTATGGAAGGACACTTAGTTGCCTGTAACTTTACCTCTGGGTCCTATCCTCCATATGTGCCCTTTGGGTCCTTGGATGAAGTTTGTGGCCAAATACTGTCCACATTTTAGATTGCACTTTAAAAAATATAGCAGCAAGTCCTCTCTCCTGACCGGCTTAGAAGATTCAGTTGCCTTCATGGTTAATATTGTCACTTACTATAGGTCAGTGACTGATGCTTGAGATGGGGACACGGTGTATTCCCAGAGCCATACACTTGGTCCCCATGAGAACTCAAGCTTCCGGGCAGGCTACTTCCCTTGGTTCTGTCAGACCTCTGTGCAGTGGCAGGGGCCATTCCTGTCAGGAGTGGATTATTGGTGGCAAATGGCTCCCACTGAAAAGAAAGAAAGGAAGTCAGTCACTTTCTCGGTACTTGGGGGACCTGCTAGTCATGAAGATCACTCTCGGGGCTAAGGTGAGTGCTGGAGCTCTCAGACTTCTGAAGCCCATCTGTTGAGTAGGCCCAGTTATTTCACTTCAGAGCAGCCAGGTGGGCTGTATTATTCAAATTCTTTATATTTTACCAAATCACGAGGGTAGGCAACCACAGTCACCCAGGTGACAAGCTCTCAGCTGCCAAGTGCCAAGAAGTAGCAGATACGGGATGGCTCTGGTGACACCATCCCAAGGGCAATGTCACTGACTGTTCACCTCAAGTGGAATAGTACTTAGAGCCTTCCTGCCCACCCCCCACGCTAGTAAGGGAGTCAGAGGCAAACCTAACATAAGTAATGGAAGGATTACATGGTTAGCATTGTGATGCACATGACCAAGGAAGTGCATAGGATGCCACGATTCTTGTTAAGCCACTTTTCAAAACACAAAGTACCAATTAGTAGCATCTTCCAGTTTCCACAGTGTAAATATTTCTAGCACAACTGGTAGTAAGTTATTAGCAGTTTTTAGCTCAAAAAAAATGAGTTCTAGAATATTTAGCAATCAGCTCTCTTTAGTCTCTCTGAGCCAACTTCAGCACATCACTGGATCAGGTAGAACAGCTTAACAGACTTATGGCTTCCAGAATATCACTGCTGTAGAGAATCTGAATTGAGCTTGCTGGCTAGAGTTCTATGGTTGTCAAGGGAAGGATCAAATATAGGACTCTTTCCAGGCAAGATACTAGCCTGTTATGAGACAACAGTGTTCATAAAGTGAACTCTGAAATTGTGTTATTTACTACAAATACCCATTTCTAGTGGTGGTGTGGCTCAGTCCTTAACCCTGTAATTTCCCTGGCTGGAATACAGACATACCCTTAGTACACATCTTTAATCCCAAACAATGAAGGTAAAGTTAATTTGTAGAAGGAAGCATCAATGTTTGAAAGTGATGTCTAATTGAGTGGCAGACAAAGTGATGAATCAGAGAAAGATTTGACAGAATATGTTATGCCTGACTCTCACAAGAACAAAGAGGAAAGAGACTGCTTAAGAGAGCAGTGCAAGGAGAGGAGGCAGTTTTTGCTGAGACAAGTTGTAGAGAGATAATATGTTAGATGTAGATGAAGACAGAACAAGCCAGAGAATGAGAAGGAGCCAGAAGATTAGAACAGATTGCCAGAATTAGTTTGAAACCAAGCAGAGAAATTTCAGGAGGAACCCAGAAAAGTGAGATGGAATCAGTCATATTACAGAGGAGTTTTGAATCAGAACAGCCGAGTTGAACCCTCCAGACAGAGGTCAGAAAGAACTAGGAAGACGGGAGCTTATTTAGCAGTCAGTCTCAGAGGCTGAAAACATTCTAGGCCTAATAAGATTGTATGAAGGTGAGAAGCTTCCAGGACTAGGCCTAGGTCAGATGAAGGCACTAAGCTTTGGAGATGACAATTACTTCAGGTGAATAAAAAGCTTTTACTCTTACACTAGCCTGGGCAAAGACCCTGGGGGAAAGACAAGGCTTGACGCATGATGTGAAGGGAGATCAGTTTGGTGAGGCTCTGGGTGCTTCTAGACCAAGGACACATCATGCATTCTTGTTATCATCATTTGAGGCATGGGGAACCTGGGCAGCAGAAGAGTAGAGAAAATCAGCAATTTGCACCCAAGCACACTACTGTAAAGTAGAAGGCAACAGATCTAAACCCAGGCCTTTCCCCAGACTTGGCTATATATACTTTCGGCTGCTCTTGTTGAAACTGGAAGAGAAAGCAAGCAGCAAACATGCCAGGGATGAATGAGATTGGGTCTGTACTTCCAGGAATAGCACCAAATTCCTCTCCCAAAGCATCTCTCTGGGTGAGCAGTTCCTTACCCATTTGGTTCAGAGGACACGGGGAAATTTGATGAGAGGTGAAGTTACCGTTGTTGTGATGAACATGCTTAAACGCATGTGTATGGGTTTGGGGGACTCAAGGCAACCCTGAAGCTGTGTTGTGATCTCTATGATTCAAAGACTTCAGGGGAGGAGCCTCCATGCTTGTAGCTTCCCATGCTGCTTGCCTTCTTCTTACTTGGCCATAGACATCCTGTCTCTGGATGGGAGGGGATGATTCTCACTCCCTATCTGCCATCTTACTAGATGTCATAACAAGAGATTTTGTCTTTTATTGGAATCCCGAAGCCATGTCATTTAAACTAGATCTTAAAAGGGTGTTGGACTAGAACAAGGAGCTGGTGATTTCCATTAGCCTGATCCCTGATGACTTTGTCCCCTGTGTCCCCAGCCATTATGTGAAACTCCATTAACACCTATTTTTAGTGCTCCCTTGAAGACCCATGCCCTTGGACATCCTTTGTCAAAAATACGTCATTAAAATATTCCTGAGTCTTTTAGTAGTTCCATTTCCAATAAATTTATTTCACACATACTAAATTATACTCATGAGTAAATTTCTAACGTATAATTTTTATGAATAAAATTCTAATGTACTTACTCTTCTTCACAAATTCTTCTGATTTTAAAGGAGGCATTTATAAAAGTGTTATGAACTTTTTCGAAACAAAAAGCCATTGAAATACAGAGCTTACAATCCCGACTATAATTATTTTGCTTCAGTTCTAATGCTGTCCTTCATCTTCCGTCCAACCCTCCCTTCCAGAACAGGAAAGGACAGAGTCAAGTTAAAGGCAAAGTTCTTCTACTCCCACGGCCTCATGAACCTTACAATAGCTAGTCCATTCAATTACACATAAATACATTGGCCCATGAAAGCTGCCGGAGCGCCGTCGAGCTAACAGTTAAATATTCCAGAATCTTGTAAGCTGACAACCGTTTTGGAGGAGAGTCCCTAGTAGGGGAAAGATGCTCTATTTTTACTGGTTAGTAATAAAATGATGAGCAACATGATCATCAAGGAGCCGAGGGGGCAGAGCATGTCCTGTGGAATTATGTAGTCTAACACAGTTTGGGACTCTGTGGGGGTCCCCTCAAGAGTATGATCAGCCTGGCTATGCATTGGGCCATAACAATATAAGGATGAAGTAAGTGTTGTTGAATGGATAAATGCTAAAGCATTGGGGAAAAATCACTCCCATGAGAATTCCAATCAGTCACATTCAGGCTAAGAAAAACAATGCGCTGCAGAAGAATTTCGTATAGATTGAACTTTGGTTCACTTATGGATGAAGCCTCATGTTCTTTTCTTCGAGCCTTTGTCTTGGTCTCTTTGTTGATGACCAGTTACTTGAACTTCTGCCCAGTAGCCCGCCCATGAGTCAGAAGTATCCATGAGGTTAGATGAGTGTCTCGCTGAGTTTCAACTTGGAGAAGTGACATTTGTCCAACACCTAGTTCTGTATTAGTCACTTGCTACGCACTTTGCTCATATGAGCTCATTAGCTCACTTCATCCTCCAAAAATGTGATGTAGGCAAATAAGACTCAGAGAAGAGTGAGATGACTTAGCAAATGAGACATGGCATTCATGACTTGAGTTTCTATTATTCAAGAGAAACTCATAGGAAAAAAAGTGTGGTATTTAATCTTCCAGCATGCTTCACAGGGCACTTACCCAGAGGCAAAAGCCTGCCTATTGCAGGATGAACGTGATAATGAAGAAAAGATCATTGACTGGATTTTTCATGCCTCACTTTGAACTTCACATTTATCCACACTTGAGTCAGGAGGAAATAAGTATAATTTAATCATTTCTTAAAGTAATCATCAGTCTGATGTGCGTGCTTGTGGAGTGCTCTGCAGTCTGAGGAGCAAAACTTCAGTCTGAGTTTAGTACCAAACCTAAGTGGTTTTTCTGAGGAATTCTTTTTAAGCACACCTCCCAATTTACCCCCTTTCAATATTAACAAACAGACATCTAAGTTACTGAAAGCACACTGGCCAGAAGATGGATGTGGGATGAGTGAGAAACTGAAGAGTCTGAGGCCTAGGGTGTGAACATAGGAAGCCAGAGACCAGAGACTCCTCAGAAGCCGATTGGGTTTTCAGCAAGTTTAACTCTTTCAATAAAAAAGGAAGAGGGGTGGAAAGATAGAAGATCAGAGAATAAAGGGTTCAGAGTCTGATTGGCAAGAAATGATTCTTTGAGTTGAAGAAGAGAGGAAATAAGCAGACAATATCTGTTTCCTACGAAATCCATTTTTATCCTCCCACAAGACCTCTCCTTATCCTTTGCTGAATGTATTTTCATTGGGACTCAGGAAGTGATCAGAAGTGAAGGGCTCAAAGGAACTGTACCTACTGTAAGGCCTGTAGCCCAGGCACTCAAGTTCAGTCCATTTTTGTATCACTTATGATTTCCAGGACGATGAAGTGTGGGTCGAAAGTGGTAGATTCTGACTCCCTGAGGACTTCCTCTGGCCTCTGTGCCTTCCCTCTAAGAAGTACTGGGGACGGACATCCATCATCTATCTACTCAGGGAACTTTGATGAACAAATGAAACAGCTCCCATCCTCACTGGGATAATTCTTTCACATTCTACACTGGAAACAAGATCTTGCTTTCCAATTTGTTTATCTATTCATTTCCCTACATCTTGGCCTCAGTTCTACTCTCCCTTGCCAGTTTTATTGGATTACTTCATTAACTGCTTCTTTTAAAACCCCTACTTTGATATCTGCTTCAGAAAAAAACAAAAACAAAAAACAAAACAAAAAGAAATTAAAGTTTAATTCAACTGTCACAAAATGGGTTAATTAAAAAAAAAGAGAGAGAGACAGAGAACCTCTATAGAAGACATCTGACAGCCAACTCCCAGTGATGGCAAGGGACCAATCCAAAAGCCAATAGCAAACCTACATTTGGTTCCCAATTCCTTAGGCATCACGTAATATGAAGAGACGGAACAAATCCACATAATGTTCCTTCATTGTTTGTGTGTGTGTGTGTGTGTGTGTGTGTGTGTGTGTGTGTGTGTGT
>JADRCD010125536.1:0-22586 GCA_019843815.1 Montemys delectorum
CATGTAAGTACACTGTAGCTGTCTTCAGACACCCCAGAAGAGAGCATCAAATCTCATTATGGATGGTTGTAAGCCATCATGTGTTTGCTGGGATTTGAACTCACGACCTTCAGAAGTGCAGTCGGTGCTCTTAATCGCTGAGCCATCTCTCCAGCCCAAAGGGCAGTCTTCTGTGGACCTTGTGACCCTACAATGAGGACAGGTGCCTATCCTCTGTGGCTGTCTTCGGGTTTCCATTGCTGTGAAGACACACCATGACCATGGCAACTCTTAGAAAGAACAACATTTAACTGGGCTGGCTTATAGGTTCAGAGTTTCAGTCCATTGTCATCACATGGTGGGAAGCATGGCAGCCTGCAGGCAGACATGGTGCTAGAGTAACTGAGCATTCTACATCTTTATCCAAAGGAAGCCAGAACAGACTAGCTTTCTGGCAGCTAGCAGGAGGATCTCCAAGCCCACCCCAACAGTGACACACCTACTCCAACAAGGCCATCTCTAAATACTGCCACTCCCTGGGTCAAGCACATTCAAACCACGACTCTGTCTGAACTTTTGACAGTGACATACAAACCAAAACTACTCCTATCTGCCTCTGCCTCCTGGATGCTGGGATTCAAGACATGAGCCACTATGCCCTGCTAGAAGGAAGGTTTTTCTGGGCTCTGGAATGCAAAGGAGGCTGCCTTGTTGGATGGGCAAATCAAGTTAAAAAAAAAAAAAAATCAAGATTGAGTCAGTACAGTCAGAGACAAGAAGTGAGGGCAGGGTGAAGACCTGGATGGATTTCCTTTTGGAACGTCATTACTGAAGAGTGTTAGCTGTGAATTCAGCTATCTGTGTCGGGGGTGGATGTATGTACCATACATAGAGGTCGGAGTAAAACGGGGACCAGTCATGATGAAGCTGATGTAGAGATGGAGGGTGAGAAAGATGAGGGGTGGGGCTTAGATGTACAGAGACGTGGCTGTGGGGTGGTAGAATAGCAGTAAAAGTAATATATTTTGCTACTATGGGCCTCCTCCTCCAGAGGCGACACACTTTCCCTAAGGGAAGTTTGACTTGTGTCTGAGAAGAGCATTGATTTTCAGTTCTAGCTTTATGACCTTATGAAAGTCAGTTCGTGATTGTAGCCTTTATTGATTGCTTCCTACATGTTAATAGAACTCTTCCTGGATGAAGAGTCTCGCTCTTCATTTTGTCTTACAGGGAACAGCACTTTGGGGGAGGCAAGTAATTTGTCCTAGGTTCCAGGAGTAAACGTAGAGACAGGATTTCCCTAGAGGCTTTATTATGACATTTCCTTGTCATTTCATTGGTAGGATGCAAGAAGGAACTTGACATTTGAAAAGCAAGTACTTATTAAATTATTAATTTTAAAATTACTATTATTATATTCTTTGAGTCGCCCCAAGTTTTTTTCTTGGAGAAGTCATTTGGACAAATCCTTTGGGTTTAAAAAAAAAAGAAAGGAAGAAAATCCCTTAGTGCTGAACCTCCTGCTGTGCCAATCTCCTGTTACAGCCCGAGTCTCCCGGGCAGCGGGGCGGGTCCCAGACAGAAGGGCCGGGCTACACGGGCAGGATCAGGACCGAAAACTGAGATTGAGGGCGGGATCTGGAGGAAAGAGGCGGGGCGAATCCCGACAGCGCATGCTCGGTGAGGGCTGCCAGCCTCTGCCGCCGCCGCCACCGCCCACTCGGGGATAGAGAGCGAGCTGCGGGCAGCAACTTAGCGGAGACGGGCCCGGCTGGGCTAGGGTACGGCCATGGCCCCGTGGCTGCAGCTCTGCTCCTTCTTCTTCACTGTCAACGCCTGTCTCAACGGTTCGCAGCTGGCAGTGGCTGCGGGCGGCTCGGGCCGCGCGAGGGGCTCCGACACCTGTGGCTGGAGGGTAAGGCGAAGGCTTCTCCGGGTTCCAGCTTACCTGGGGGCGCGCCTCGCGCACAGGTGCCCGGGCACTGGAGAGCGGGAGCCGAGGGATCGCTGGACGCTGGATCTACGAGCAACCGGGTTCTCAGCTTTTCCAGCCCATCCCTCGTCTGGATCCCCGGGCGCGCGTCTGCAGGTCCCGGCCGGGATGAAAGGGGCCGCCGACCCCTGGCTTTGTGTTGTTAATGAGGCGCGGCCGCTGGCTGGGGTCCGACTCCTGAGGGCGGGTGGCTGGGCGGAGAGGCTGGGTCTGTGCGCCCCACCCTTTGTTCCCGGCCCTCTGCCCGGGGGCTGCGCGTCCCGGATTGGGATCTTCCGGGCAATCCGCCGGACGGGTGCACTTCGGAGCCGGTGTGGGGTTCATGCCCTGGACCTCCAGTCTACAGCTCTGCAAGGGCTCAGGGCAGCCAGGGAAGGGGACCTGGAATACTAGGGAAGGATGCACCCCCTTTCTCGCAGTCGCTTTGTTTCTTTTAGGCAGCGCCGTCACCCAACTTCTACCCAATCGTTGATTCCTAACTTTTTGAGAAACGCTGCTTCCATTTCAGCCTTTCGTCTGGCTAATGGTCCCCCACCCTACCCCCACCCCGGCGTCCCAGCTTGATTTGAGGATGTTTTTGTGGTCAAAGGGCAGCGAAAGTTTGTCTGCTCCGCCAGGTGTCCCAGACCTGAGACCATGGTGGCTTTCAGACTTTTTCTGGAAACTTGGAAGCCTTCTTCCCAGAGCTGAGTGTTCTTTTGATGCTGTCTAGATGGTGCTGTCCCCTGGGCCGCGGACTTTAAACCTCCCAGAGAGACAAGGGCGCTGCAGGTCGGGCCACTCACACCTTCAACCCTATTGTGAGAACACAGGCTTTGCACTCAGGCAGCCAGGACCTCGTTTCCTCACCTAGAAAGAAGGAAGAAGGGGTGGGCGTGTTGTTACTGTTTTCCCCAGGGCCCAGGGATACTTCGGATACATTGGGGAAGTTTGCTTAGACCGACATTGACTTATATTTTTCCACGGAAAGTCTGTAAGTCTCAGTACGGACAAGACCTAGGACGTTGACCCCTCTTAGGGATGCTTGACTCACTCGCTTCACTTTTAGAGGGAATCACGCTTCAGAAAACCAGGTATGAGCCAGGCAGCTATGGTTCTTTTACACTTCTTGAATGCTGTTATTTCTTCCCGTTTAAGTAAAGCCTCGCCATTTCTTAACTGTGTTCCACTGCAGTAAAACATCACTGTTAGTTTTAACAGATTCCAGATTTCTTTACAGTGATCTCAACGTTGACCTATCAATGTATAGAAGATTTCAGATCTGGACTGCTTTTCGACAGTTGCTGCCTTCCTGTAATAGCCTAGAATACATACCACTTGTAAAGTTTTAATATTGGGTCTATAGTGGTCTCTGAAGAAGCCAAAGCAGTGTTTGTGTCCCTTAGGAACGACACGCCTCCGCCCGCCCCCCATGTGGTCCATCGAGGTTACTGACATTCCTGTCCTCTTGGGGGTGATCTCAACAGCTCTTATCCTGTGCCTACAGTCCTTTCCTTGGGTCATCATCCCCCTTCCTGGATGGGCCTGGGAACTTCAGGGCCTTGTTCTGGATTCCAGACGCTTTCCTGTGCTCAGCTCCTTCTGTAATTACCTGCTTGGTACCTACCTGTGAGAGTAGGCCCAGCTTACCCGCCTCCTTTCACACCCATCTTTTCCTCCCTCCCCCCCCTCCGTTACCTAGCTTCTGATTCCTTCACACTGCCGGGGTGTGCTTGATTCTCTTCTGCCTTGAGAGGTCTCTCTGCTTGGCTTTACATCCAGCTCATGGGATGGCCCTTTAGGGACGCCCTCCCAGAATGCCATGCCCTATGCTTTACATTCAGGCCTCTTACTCTGGTGCTTACCAGTTTTATATGTTTCCTTGGTGGCCACAAAGCCAGAAGACCAATAAATCTTGAATGAGGGCATGTAGACTCTGTAATCTTTCTGTGAAATCCAATATTAAAATGATTTGAGGAATCAAGAGAGCTGAGGTTCGTGCTGTAATCCCAGCTACTCAGGTGGCTGGGGCAGCAGGATCAACAGTTTTGGGCCTGCTTAGACTAAAGAATGAGTGTCAGGGCTAGCCTGGGCAGCTTAGAGAGACTGTCTCAAAAAGAAAAGAAAACGTAAAACGAGTGTTGGGATGATAGAGCTCAGCTGTAGAGCATGTGTGTGGCATTCGTGAAGTCTGGGGATAGTGAACAGCAGTGGAGGAGATCTTAGCACTGGGCTTCTGAGTGCTGTCTCTTATCTACAGTAGGTCTTAGCACAGGCTGTGGCCCCTGAGAGCAGCGGTCCTGGCTACAGCCACCTTTAAATCTTGGGAAAATATCATCTCCTTGCTTTTTATCTTTCTAGTGCCTTAGCTCCAGCATGGTTTCTTGCAGGAAGCCCTCCCTGCCCCCCACCTCGATAATTAAGATGTTGAAGAGGTTGCTTTGTCTTGGGGTTCTAGTAGGTCCTAGTGTTCAGAATCTTGGGTATTTGAGTCATTTCTGCCTCTCTATCCAGGCCTGGTACTCAGCCTGTGGATGTTGGGTCTGTATAAATATGTAAGACTAAGGGTCAAAGGCTGAGGCAGGAGGATAGCTGTGAGTTAAAAAAGCGGTGGTGGCGCACACCTTTAATACCAGCACTTGGGAGGCAGAGGCAGGCGGATTTCTGAGTTCGAGGCCAGCCTGGTCTACAGAGTGAGTTCCAGGACAGCCAGGGCTATACAGAGAAACCCTGTCTCAAAAAAACAAAAAAACAAAACAAAACAAAAAAGAATTGTAGCCCTTCAGTAGAGTGCTCGCCTCACATCTAGCATCCTTCAGGGTCTGCATTTCCCATTGCTTAGAGGGTAAGAAGAGAAGGGATAAAGATGAATGGGAGTGGCTTGTAGCCTTTAGTACCAGCCCTCAGAGGTACTGGTAGGCTGATCTCTGTGAGTTCAAGGCCAGCTTGCTCTACATATTGAGTTCCAGGCCAACTAAGGATATGTACATTCACCCGCTACCTCAAACAAGAGTTAGGGTACATTATATGTGAAATGGCAGAAGTGGGTATCCTGGGGTCCAAGTTTCTCTTACAACCTTGAACCTTGAAGCCTAGAGGGAGGCAGGGCTTGGATGCTGGAGAACAAATGAGTGAATGCTCCCTTAATCTCCGTGGGCCAGAAATGCAGGCTCCTGGAGGACTGGGTATTTTCTCTGGAGAGCTACTCTCAGGGCCAGGAGCGGGCCTGGTTTAAGTGGTCAGGTTTCACAACCTTCCTATTACTCCTGGGGTAATTAAGGAATTGATACCATCTCAGACACAGCTCAGTGTTTTAGAAATGAGCTGTTGGCACACTCCCTCAACTGCTTGAAGGAAAAAAAAAAGCCTCATGATCTCTGCCAGGTGAAGTTGTGCTTTGAGTGATAAATACTGTTTTTTTCAAAGGAGTTACAATTTATGAAGCTTCCAGAGGGGCTGGCCCGCACATTGACAATGTGTGTGTTTTATTTCATTGATTTACTGGATTAGGTGGCACAGGTGTGCACTCCTGCAGAGGCCAGGGGATGTCACGTGACCCTTTCCATCACTTTGTTTTATTCCCCTCACTCAAGGTCTCTCACTGAACCTGGGTCTAGGCTGGCAGCCAGCAAGTGCTGGTGATCCTCCTGTCTCTGCCTCCCACAATCACTCAGTGTTGTAGACAGCCACACAAGTATGGGCGACCAAGTTTGACTTTTTTTGGAGTGATAGGGATTGGAGCTCAGGTCTTGCCTGCCCAGAGAGTGCTTGTACCCTTTAAATCCTCTCTCCAGCCCCAACGCTTACTTTTTTTTTTCTTTTTCTTTTTTTTTGTCTTGAGACAGGGTTTCTCTGTGTAGCCCTGGCTGTCCTGGAACTCACTCTGTAGACCAAGGCTGGCCTCGAACTCAGAAATCTGCCTACCTCTGCCTCCCAAGTGCTGGAATCAAAGGCATGTGCCACTACTGCCCGGCCAACTCTTACTTTTTGTTGGCAAGTTTGTTCTGTCTGTGATGGGTAACTTTGTCAGTCCCTGTGCTGAGAGGTTCCCAAACGTCCCCCACTGTCTTGCTAAGAAGGAATTCCAAAGCCAAGCATATTGGTCCATACCCCTATACACTTGGGAGGCAGAACAAGAGGATCAAGAGTTCAAGGCCAGCTTGGAGGCCATATTGTGAGTTCTGGGCTAACATGAATTATTACATAATGACATCCTATCTTAAAAAATAAAAAATAACAAACCAACCAACCAAAAACCTAAAAAATCCATTCTCACAACTTTCTGTTTAGTAGCTTTTCCTGTGAGCTGTTTCTTGTCTCCTACCCTAGATGGGGTACATATTTCCTGGTCTATTGTGTCTGAACTACCATTTCTAAACGTCTTCCCCCAAACGAGTGTCTTCAGCCATTCGGAAACTATGCTGGCACCGTCTTTACAGTGAAGTACAAGTTTCCCATTTAAGGCAAATACTTCATCTCCAAAGGTAGAAAAGAATAGGGTGGTATTGGGGTGTGTGGGGGGGTGAGGGTTCCAGCTGGTTAAAATTTAGGTCCCTGATAAAAGAATTCTCCCTGGCTGAGAGCCCAGGCATGTTTATTGGATTCCGAATTGGATGCGTTTTCATTCACTTGCAGCTCATGGTTCCTAAGCCCCATATCAGGTCTGCTTGATGTCACAGATGCTCTGATGTCTCTTACAGAATTCTTAGTTAAAAATTACTTTAGAAGACAGCGGTAGAGGCGCTCGCCTTTAATCCCAGCACTTGGGAGGCAGAGGCGGGCAGATTTCTGAGGCCAGCCTGGTCTACAAGAGTGAGTTCCAGGACAGCCAGGGCTACACAGAGAAACCCTGTCTTGAAAAACAAACACTCAACCCACCCCTACTCCCCGAAAAACAAAAATAATTATTTTAGTTTTGGGTTGACATTTTTCTTTTAGGAGTGTTTTGATGAGAAGTTCAGTGCTTTCTTCCAGCCTGTTTTGTTAGCCTTCGTCTACCCCCCCCCCCCCCCATATCCCTCATCCGTCCCTGCAGTCCAAGTATCTGGACCATTGTGTTAGTTGCCAACTCAGTGATTCAGCCAGCAAGTGCTGCTCGGGGCATTATTTCTTTCCAAAGGTGTTTTCTCAGATATATCCAGAAGCTTCTGGTACCAAAATTGCCTTAGGAACTTGTTGGAATGAAAGTTCAAGGTTACTCGGACCGGACTTCGAGTATGGTGAGCTCAGGAGTTGGCATTGGCATAAGGTCCTAGGGTAAGATGATTCTGGTGCTGTCTCAATGGCCAGACAGACACCTTGCTGTAGTGACAGGGTCTCCAAAGTTAGAAGAGGAAGGGAAGAGGTTTTCCTAAATATTTAAAACCAGTCACCTTGGCTTTAAATTATTTCACTGGACTTAGACACACAGCGACTTTGTCAGACACTGCCAGTAGTGAGGCTGTTTGGAGAGTCTGGGGTTGTGTTTTTGGGGAGCTAGTTAGGCAAGGCATCCTGGCTTGGGTGGGGTCCTCTGGTCTAAGGCTAGAGAGGAGGCCTGGGAGAAAGAACATGACACTGGGAGAGAGAGCACTGGGTTCCTCTCCAAACAGCTGGGTTTGTCTGGAAAATTGTCTGAGGGGGGAGTATGGTAGGATCCAAATCTGTCTCGGCGGCAGTTCAGACCTGACAGACAGACTCCCTACAAAAGAAAGAACAGCTCATGCTTTCTTCAGGCTTTATTTTAAGTTGAGTATTTTTCATGCTTCATTTGGCTTAAAATGTGTTGGGTGTTTTTGGCTTTCAAGCCCCCTCTCCCTCATCTGTCCCTGAACTTTTCACTCACTGTGCCCCAGCAAACCACCCGCCCCCGTGTCCCTCCTCCCCACCCCCGCCCAGCAGATGTCTGCTGCTGCTGGGGCCACTCCATCAACAATTTTATTGTCCTCTTTCATTCCCGATGGCCTCTTGTGCCTGCCGGTGATGGATGGCTTTTCAGACTTCTGGAAGCTGGGGCCCCCACCTGCCATTTGTAAGAGAGTAGCTCAGGTACACATGGCAGCTCACTGGACTATATATACTCTGGGCAGACTTCTCTCCTGCTGCCCCGGCGTCTGCACTTTGGGCCATTCTGCCTTCCCCAGATGTGGAATGTCATGGCTTTCAGCAAGTCTGGAGCTATCTCTGCTTCCAAGGGGGGCCAGACTTGCCTAGCCAGTGGGATGCATTCACTGTCCTTTAGGGCAGTGTTTATCTTTGACTGGCAGGAAGTTCTGAATGGTCCTGACACAGGATTAGGTGACTGATGGTCCTACAGCACATTGTCTCATCTGGGCCCAGGCCTTTGAAGCTCCTCCTGGTGGGAAGTGAAGAGACTATTTGCTCTGTTAAAATGCCTTGGTATTTCCTCTGTTTAACCACAGGCCACTTCCCCTCTGCTACTCAGAACCCAGCAGGGGCCACCAGCTGATTGAAAAGACACAAGCCCTGGATGGATCCAACTGAAGCAAATACTCTTACTGCTGGATCCTGGCTAGGGCAAGTTGAGGAATACTAGGTAGTTCCTTGTCCTTCTCAAAATTTGGCCAATAGACATAATAATTCATACTTAAAGTCCTGAATGCATAAGTGGGACCCTTTTAAATGAGAGAAACCCAATTAGAAATTAAATTTGGAGAGTGTTTTATCTCCGTATGGCTAGTTAATGCAGGTCAATCAACAGACTTGATTTTTTTTCTTTTTAATGATTTTTTATTTTTATTTTTTGTGTATTGGTGTTTTGCCTGCATGTGTGTCTATGTGAGGGAGTTACAAATGGTTGTAAGCTGCCATGTTGATGTTGGGGATTAAAAAACCCAGGTAGGTCTAAAAGAGCAGCCAGTACTCATAACCACTGAGCCATCTTTCAAGCTTTCAGCAGATTTTCTTTTCTTTTTCTTTCTTTTTTTTTTTTTTTTGGTTTTTCGAGACAGGGTTTCTCTGTATAGCCCTGGCTGTCCTGGAACTCACTCTGTAGACCAGGCTGGCCTCGAACTCAGAAATCCTCCTGCCTCTGCCTCCCAAGTGCTGGGATTAAAGGTGTGCGCCACCACCGCTCAGCTTCAACAGATCTTCTTAAGTGTGCTTAAGAAGGGCACAGTGTCTGGCTGTAGATGCCACACTGCTAGTCACTCTGTACACTTGGGTCTCCCAGTGCAGAAGTCCATGGGAGAAGTTTGCAGCCTGACTGAAATCTTAGCATCTCCAGGGAGACACTAGTTCTTTTTCAAGCATTATCTTGAAGAAGGTTTAATTAAGTCAGGAAACTAAAAACGGGACAACTTAAAATTGAAACAAAACTTTGACTGGATCCTGCTTTTGTGAAGGGTCTGAAAACTAGTCACTCTCTTGCAAAGACTACTGTTTCAACATTTACAACTCTTATTGTTCAAAGAGACCATTTAAAAAGGGCTTCCCTTTTCTTTGGTTCCTTGTTTGGAAATGTTGGGGAAGGTGGATATAGCTAATTAAGGCT
This sequence comes from Montemys delectorum, assembly GCA_019843815.1. Lineage (NCBI taxonomy): Eukaryota > Metazoa > Chordata > Mammalia > Rodentia > Muridae > Montemys > Montemys delectorum. Next base: position 9,444 of record JADRCD010125536.1, read on the forward strand.
ACAGCGTTTAAAAGGGGGGACTTAATAGGTACCATCTGTCCTTAACAAATCACAGAGTAGATGACAAAATGAAGATGTGATGTGAACGCACATGAAATTATCTTCTGAAGTGCAGGCTGGCCTATAAATTTTCTGGTTTAATAGTGTAAATGAAAACTACCTCAACTGTGCTTGTTTACAGAGCATTTCCTTTAGAGTGAGCCCAATACTAAGTGTGTAGTTAGCACAGCTTCACGGGATGGGGGTGGGCGTGGGTAGTGATTATTTGTTGGGAGTTTAATACAGTAGAACCGGGACATTAGCATGAGGCTTTGCATTAAAACTATTACACTGACGTTACTAGAAAAGCTATGAAATATTGAAGTATCAGCTTTGAAAAGGGAATGGAAGTTGATATCACTAATTAAAATGTTTAAATGAATATTTACATGTCCCGTTAAACAAACAAGTCTTATAATGAACCTTTTGGAAATCATGAACGATTCAGCTTTATTTACAACTCCCACCCACCCCCAGCTAAAAAGAAATGGCAGAGGGTAGGGTGGCTCAGTGGTAGAGGTATGGGCACACACTTGCACGAGCGTACACACTTTATAGTCTTAAAACCTAAAAAGAGTTTTTCCAGGGGTTCTGTTTTGCCCATTTTGTAGATTTTCCTCTGTGTTGAATAGTAACCCTTTACATAACTCTAGCTGTGGCCCCAGATTTTTTCTCTGCGCTGGACTGCTCTATTCAGGATTGGGAGGGTTGAGAGAAGGAGTGGGGGAGGGGAGTGTTCTTTGAGTGAAAAGGTGCATTTTCTTAAGATGGGCCATATGGTTTAAAACTTTGCCCCTGGGATTTTATTCCATCCAGGTGATTTCGGGTTTCTGCTCCCCCCCAACCCCACCTTTGCAGTAAAATGAAGGCCAAATGTAGGAGCAGTCAGCCTGCACTCCCTGCTGGGTGACAGTTTATGGCCTCCTGCTGGGGTCTACACATTTGCTGTGGGTGGGACACTGACATTCTCCCAGTTAGAATTTATTGTAACTGCTCAGTATCCTAAACTCTAAAAGATGTATTTGGAGGCAGGAATTTCTTCTTCTTCCTCCTCCTCCTCCTCCCCTCTCTTCTGGTTTGTTTATTTGTTTTTGTTTTTATAGGCAAATACTTCTCTGTCTAAAACAAAACAAAACAAAAAAACAAAACAAAAAAAAGCCCCTAAAAACACCCCAGTGTTGTTATGTTGTACCATAGTGTGCCAGAATCTGTCCCCCAGGAGAGGAACATGGTCTTGTGGCGGCACCCGACCGAGCCTCTGCTCCATCGTGCACCATCCTGCTAATTTTAGAGAAACAGGCCCGCTGCTCCTCAGGCTCTGCTGACCTCGCAAAGCAGTTTAATGGCAAGACAGTGGCTGAGGCCCTGCTTGCAGGCGTCCTTGGAAGCAACTCTGGCGCCGTGGTCTGCCTCAGTTTCCCCAGCTTTAGAAGAGGCCCATCTTCCTACACGAAGCTTCTCTGGATGTAGATTTTTTAAACTTGAGCTTGAAAAGCCTACGTTTGATAAAGTCAAACTGACCCTTGTCAAATCCACCCTCCAGATTAGTGAGAATGCAGCCTGGGCTAGCCTGTAACTCACTAAGTAGCCTAAAGATGTCTCAGAGTTTAAGCGTCCAGCCTCCTGAGTCCTGATAATACAGGTATACACCACTAAGCCTGGACTTGACATCTTGTAGTGCTTGATGCCTTCCAGAAAAGGAGTGTTGGGTCTATTACTCATTCCCTGCGTCAAGGATGAGAAAAATGGAAAACATAACTGCTGAGCATCAGCTAAATATTCTTTTCTTTCTTTCTTATTTTTTTTTTTTTTTTTTTTTTTTTTGCACCTTAGTAGTGGCTCTCACTCCTTCTGAAAACATTCTTTATAAAAGAGGCACAGAACTCATTTTGTCATGATAGTCCCCCTCCTGTGAATGCGGCTCGTTTTTTTTTCTGAGGTCACGTGATAGCCGTGAACATCAGAGGTGCTCCTTGCCTGTTGGGGCTGGGGAGGGATTTGCTGGCCAGCTGTGGTAAATGAGTTTTTGTGAGCTTTGATTTTCATGCCTCACTTCCCTGTGGGAGGAACTAGATATTTCTGATCTTACCTCTGCTCATATTCAGATCCAGCCAAGCAATCAGTGACTTCCCGGGCTGTTTTGTGGGAGACTGTGGGAAAAGTCCTGGTTGGCTGGCTATGAATTAATGAAATCCTTCGAAGGCTTCGCTAAAGATCGCTCCTGTGGTTTGGGAAAAAGAAAAAGAAAAAAGAGAGAAAGAAAAAAAGGCATTGCCTTTTAATTTGAGAAAGAGGTCATGGAGTTTTACCAAAATTAAGTAAGAAGAAAGAAAACCCAACATCTGGCTGTGCTAGCCAAAGACTGCATCATGGCTGTGGGTTCTCAGTGCGCACTGCCCTGTGGGGCTCAGTACCCAGCCCCTCCTTGCTGCCCTAGATGCCCAGCCTTGCATTGTTCACCTCTTGGGTTTTGAAGTCATTGAGAGACAGGAATTCCACTCCCCACCGCTTTTCACTTGAGTGCATTTCCGGTCCGTCCCCTGAGCTGTCTTCTTTTTCTTAGTCCTTGGTTTTTCAAGTTGGCCAGGTCTAGTGTAATCCTTGGCTTTTATCTTGCTTAAAAAGGGTAGGATAGATGATGCCGGGGAGTTTGGGCAGAGGGTGGGGAGTGGGATATTGAAAAGCTCTAAAACATTTTTAAAATTAGTAGGAATTCTGATAAGAGAGCGATAAATTGCTGGAGAGTTCTAGGAAAGGGCAGAGAATTTGCAAGTGACCTATGACTTTTAAAAGCAGAAAGGTTTAAAAGCTGATAGGTACAGTACCTTACACCTGTAATCCTAGAAGTAGAGAGCTTTAGGCCAGAGGATGGAATGTTCAAACCAGCCTGAGCTACTCCCTGCCTCAGCCACACAGAGAAATCTTGACAAAACCGATGCAAAAAGCAAATAAAAGCAGAAGCAATATCTTAAGTGTGCGTTATGTACATACCACCCCCAGCTAAGTGAATGATAAGCCAGACACACAAGTATTCATTTGGTGTTATCTGCATTCACATTAAATTCTTCTCTTTTTCTTTTTTTTCTTTTTCTTTTGCCTGTTTGTTTTTCAAGACAGTACAGCCCTGGCTGTCCTGGAACTCACTCTGTAGACCAGGTTGGCCTCGAACTTAGAGAAACAACTGCCTCTGCCTCCCTAGTGTTGGGATTAAAGGTGTGTGCGGCCACCTTTATCTAAATTATTCTCCTTTTTAACATTAGTATTTTGATGATAAATCTGTAGGCATCTGTAGCCAGCCGCCTGTATGTGGGGAGTTGGGGGTGGGGTTCACTGTTGTGTTCTTCACTCTTCAGTACCCTGAAATCAGCTCTGGGTAGGTGGGCAGAGTAGGAAAGGGAGTGCTTATGTCATTGGGCCTCGGTCGCTCATTGGCTTGGGCTATTTTTTATCACCTTTTGTGTAAGAAGGTTCCTTCCGTTCTCATGATCAAGGCTCTGAGCCGTCTTTCCAGCCTACGATTGTAGATATCAACTGTTAATAGATATGGGAGCTTTCTCAAGCATAAGCAAAAATGTACTAGTTTGTAAATAAGAATAGTTACAGTTAGAGGTCTTAGTAGCATTTAGGGTTTCCAACGTCTTTTTTAATATGTAGTGTTTTCCATTAGGGCTTCTCTTTTACTTTATTGAAGGTCTAAAGGAAGTCGAGGGTGTCCTAGGTTCTCCTGTAACAACCCCTTTCCTGTGCTCTCTAGAAAGTAGCAGCACTCTTTCTGGAGCGCATCAGGCTTCTGCCAGTCACCAGGGCTTGTTGCCTTCGGTGACTGGGGACAGCAACTGTTGAATACTTCGATTTGGCTCCAGCAAGTTCACGGCTGAATGCTTCTTCACACCGAAATTCAGCCATTTCTTTGTGCTAAGAAAACACCGAACTCTGTTTCCAGCAAGCCTGGTTCACTCAAAACACATCCTCAGAGTCAGTTTCCAGTCTTTTGGAGTGCCACGATTGCTTTTGCCTGAGTTATTAGCGTCTCCTTCACACAGTGTCTTTAGTGTAACTTGAATTACTATCTCCTACCTAATTACATGGCTTTTCTTGCTGGTGTTTGTCCCTCACAGACTTAACGGCCAAGACCTGTAAAAGTTAATATTGGTAAATTTTCAAAGTAAGTTAAAATGTCAAAAAGCGACAAGTTTTTATTCTTATAGGGTACCAGGGAAACGACAGACAAAACCCCCATCTATTATTCATAAGTCCAGGGGAACTGTGAGGGCCTATGTGCCTGGTACTTGTTCAGCTCGCAGGACTGGGCCTCCTCTCCTGCTGGCCATGAAATGTCACGCAGAGAAGTAATAGTGGGACATTCAGTATCTGGAGAATGGACCTCAGAGGTTCAACTTTGCTTTTCACTTTCCTTTTCTGGCACCAAGTCTGCCGTCCTCTCAGTGTCCTGACAGCGAAAGGCCAGAAAGCAGCGGCTATTCGGATACTGACAAGGATGGAGTACAAGCACGGTCCTGTGGGCTGCCCGGGACCCCTATGCTGGAATGTACAACAACACAAAGGCCTTGTGAGGGGCATTCAGGAGGGGCAGCAGCTTAGCTTGCCTTTGGCGGGCCTAGTTTGTTCTGGTCCCTGGAGAGACTTCCTGTTTCCATGGTTACACCACCTCAGGTTTGGTTTGGTAAGTCCAGAGTGCAGGGTGCTTTGATTTAACAGAATTAACTGTTTCTGTGCAGAGGGAGGCGTTGAGGTCAAAGAGCTGGGGCCATGCAACTGCCCAAGGTTCCCTGTTTTCTCTAGATGAAGAAAGCTCAGGCAACATTTGCTACAAGACAAGAGTTTGATTTAGATCATCATCTTTTGATTGGGAGCAGCTGGGAGGGATTTCTGGAGAGACTTATGGTTGTGGCTGCCTGGTGGTGGTGGGAGCCCTGAGTGGGTAGCAGGCCCTTTATGCAGCCCAGCAGCCTGGCAGCCCAGCTCAAAGGAGTTATCTAGCAGTGAGCAGCAGCATCTTAATGTTAGAGCTTTTCAATGCCTTCCAGCTCACTTTCTGCTTCACAGAACCCGGTGGCTTCATAAATCTGCATATGGGACGATTTGTCCCCTAGACTCTCCCAGACATATGATTAAGCTCTCGTGGTGTTCCTTGAAGATAGATTCTGAATGCAACTACTATTTTACATGCAAAAGACTTTTTCTTTTTCATGCCATAATTTGATCAAAGCGGCCTAACCTGCACCTCTGTTTTTGTTGCTCACGGATGGTCTGTGGATAACATTACATTTTTTCAGCATGAAACCCAACACTTCAAATCCCTAAAGCAGTCTCAAATTTATGGTTAATAAAAGCATTTATTGTACTGGATGTCATCTGTTATATCACTCTGGGGCTAGAAACTGGCAAGCACTGGACAGGAAATATTTTCATTTCAAATCGCTTCAATCTTATGGTCTAGGGGCAAAAGTGTCTGATTTCAGGAAAGCCACAGTGAATAGCATGGTAATGAATGCATTTTTAGCTGATTAAGCAGGCATTCTCCTCTTGCAAACAGTCTTCCCTCTTTGGCTTGGTGGGGCTAAATAAACATGGGATATTAAATGATAGTATTTTTTTCCCCAATCTTCACTTTGATCATCTTAAGATTTTAGCGTCTTCCAAGAATCCTGATCGGAGCTGGAACAAACCCAGAGAGAGAATCTCCGCTGTGTTCGGACCTTGTTGTTGCTGCATCTACCTGGCCAGAACCTACTTTCTTTCTCCCTCTCCTCTCCTCTTCCCTCCCCTCCTCACCTCCTTCCTTCTTCCCCTTTTCTCTCTTCCTTTCTTTTGAAGTAGTCACCCTATGAAGGCCTGGCTGACCTAGAAATGTAGATCATAGATCACACTGGGTTGGAATTTGTGGCAACCCCGCTGCCTCTGCTCTCCCTCAGAGTGAGATGCCGGCTCTTCTGAATTCCCCTTTTAAGATGGAAATTGGTACCTTGCCCTTGGGATCAGAAAGTTAGGAGGAAATTATGTTTCTATTATCCTTGTTTTAAAGGAAGTCTGAAGTTTCATTGTAATCTGAAGTCTGATCCTCTACATCCAACAAGTGAACAGCAGGGGTGAGGAGAATTCTCAGCAGATGAAGTCTGTTGTATTTAAACCACTAGACCGTCGTCATGGGGCTGTCCTATGCTTCTGAACACATCATCTCCACTATTGTCACTCTCAGCCAGAGGCAGCTAGGTGATTGTTTGTAATAAGCTTCCTTGTTTTCCAGATGAGAATTCCCTTGCAAAAGAGTTGGGAAGGGATTAAGATGGGACGGGGAGGTGTAACTTGGAGAGCCTTCCCCCAGAAACCAGAGCTGCAGACACTGCCTCCACCCCCAACCAGTTGCACTTGCCCTGTCCTCCAAGCATCCAAATGAAGTGGGGCTTGTGCCACATGCAGCAAAGTACCTGGTGGGGGAGATCATTAAACTTAAGAAGAGGCACTTACCGAAGAGGTTCCCAGCTTGGCAGAGTACCAGAATCACCTGAGGAAAATTCTTGGACCTTGGCGTTGATTCCCAGCCTTATCATTGACACCTGCTTAAGTGAGAGTTCTCAGGCAAGTCAGAATTTTCTTTAATCGCCCATCTTGTCTTATCTTTATCTTATCTGTCTATGTATCTATCTATCTAATCTATTGATTGATTGATTGATTGGAGACAGCATTTTTTTTTCTTTCTTTGTAACAGTCCTGGCTGTCCTAGAACTCATTTTGTAGACCAGGCTGGCTGGCCTCAAAATCACAAAGATCCACCTGCCTCTGCCTCCATAGTACTGGAATTAAAGATGTGCACACCACACCTGGCTGGAGGCAGCATTTTACACCAAGCTGTCAGAGCATTGGTTCCCAGGGTTTTGTGGGGATAGAAGGAGAGCGTGCAGGGAATGGTGGAATCTTTTATATGCATTTATGGTGGAGAAAAGGCCAATGCTTATGTATATTTTTGACTCAAGGAAATTTAATTTTACTGTCTACAAAATTTTTGTAATATCACGATTAAACTGAGGTATCTACCGAAGGTATCCGTTGAGATGGCAAATTGTGCCTAGTACCAGCAGTGAGACAGTTTTACTACAACTGCAGAGGCAGGTGTAGACAACTGCAAAATTTTGTGCCACAGTAATGGTGGTGCTGGACACAGGTTGCTTTGTTTTGTTTTGTTTTTTGTGCTGACCCATTTTGGAAGCCACAAACTATTCACTTGTAGCTATTGCAAGCCTGAAATAGGATTAGCACATTGGAGGCTTTGGGTTTTTAATTTTACTTAAATTTCAAGCTGGGTATGGTGGCACCCACCTGTGATGCCAGCACTTTGTGTGTGTGTGTGTGTGTGTGTGTGTGTGTGGTGTAGGAGGATTGAGAGGCAATGTCAGTTTGACTTACATAGTTGGAGTTGGAGCCAAGACTGGACAATATGAGAAAGTTCTTAAAATAAGAATCTTAAAAAGTAAGAAAACAAGGCTGGCGAGGTGGCTCAGCGGTTAAGAGCACTGACTGCTCTTCCAGAGGTCCTGAGTTCAAATCCCAGCAACCACATGGTGGGCTCACACCATCTGTAATGAAATCCAATGCCCTCTTCTGGTGTGTCTGAAGACAGTGTACTCATATAAATAAAATAAATAAATATAAATAAAATAAATAAATCTTAAAAAAAAAAAAAAAAAAAAAAGCCGGGCAGTGATGGTGCACGCCTTTAATCCCAGCACTTAGGAGGCAGAGGCAGGCAGGTTTTTGAGTTCAAGGCCAGCCTTGCCTATGGAGTGAGTTCCAGGACAGCCAGGGCTACAACAGAGAAACCCTGTCTCGAAAAACAAAAACAAAAAATAATATTGCTAGCTAGGCATGGTGACCTATTGCTATATCTCAGTTCTCATAAAGTAGACTGGAAGATGACTACAAATTCTAGGCCAGGTAGAGACCTTGTTCGAAAAGACTGAAGGAAGGAAGGAAGGAAGGAAGGAAATAAATACAGACCTTAAAATGAAAGAAAGGAAGGAAAGATAGACCCTAACCAGCCAAATAAAGAAAACTCAAAAGAAAAAGAGTTTTTCTGACTTAACAGCAAATTGCAAAAATTTTTTGATCTAAGTATTATGGTGGGAATTCTACTTGGGCCACTAATTTGGTCATCTCTGGATTTTTAATGTTGACACTGTTAGTGATGGATAAAACAATTCAGTTTTCTAGCCTAAGAGCTTTAGGACTCAGTCAGTCATGGACCCTGCCCCTTCGCCTCCCGACCCCTTAACCTCTGAATCACACCCAGTGCTGACAGCCCAGGAGGCCTGGCTCTTTCTATCAGCAGCTTTCAGGTTGGAGGGATTTGGGGTATTGTGGAAGGTGATGGAGGGGCGGCAGAAAGGCAGCTGTAGATAAGAACTGATTAGCTAATCCACAATGGTGATTGCAGAATGGAATAATGGTTTGTTTTGTTTGTTTTTCTCTTCCCTATTTACACCAAACTGTCTTAATGGGAAAGCAAAAAGAATAGTCCACACACATTGCTTCCTTACCTGCTATAAACCCTGAGTCTTTCCTCAGAACGCCAGTGTGAACTGGGCAGAACATAGCAGGCTTTTTTTGTTTGTTTGTTTTTGTTTTTTTTCGAGACAGGGTTTCTCTGTGTAGCCCTGGCTGTCCTGGAACTCACTCTGTAGACCAGGCTGGCTTCGAACTCAGAAATGCGCTTGCCTCTGCCTCCCAAATGCTGGGATTAAAGGCGTGCGCCACCGCTGCCAGGCAGAGCATAGTAGTTTTGGTGAAGAAGATGGGAAGAATTCCCAGCTGAGCTCCCACATAATCACTTACAGTTCCTCACTCTTTTCTCTTATTTAGATATGTCCTATGTATTTCCTTTCCCATTATGTATTCATGCATATACATAAATTTGTATCTATTTAAGAAGTGTGGGAGCTCACTGTATGGTTTTCATGGGTCCCTTGGGAATATCCCTGCATAGGAAAAGGGTATTTCTGAAAGAATATTGTAACAATAACTCCTCCACAAAAAGTCCCAGGCTATAAAGTTCCCAGTAAGCAGGTCGGCACTCTAGCACATAGAAGGGGTGACACAGAGGGGACCAGGCACAGAGAGAAGAAGAAAAGTGGGAGTATTTTTGAGTAAGATGAAGTGAAGGCTTGCAGTGATAAATAGACTGTCAGACGAACACATCCAGAGGGCTCTTGTGACTTGGGCCATGGGAGGAAGTCATGGTAACTGGTAGTTGAGGTCACCCATGTGGAAATGTCCAGAAGGCCAGCCTCACCTGATAACAGTCTGGAGCTGGAAGGCACCAACAGGGCTGGTTTGACCAAGAGCCTTTTCTCCAGGGGTCATGCCCTCAGAAAGCTCTGAGCTTAGGCAGGAGTGATGACAGGCTGTTCTGGAGAGGAGCTAGTGGATTTTCAAACAGTATTTTCACCTGTATGTGTTGAATAGCCAAGCAGTTTCTTAGTTCCCTGCAAGATAACACTCAGAGCATGTGGGCGGGCTTGCATCTCGGAATACCCTCACCTCAAACACCACTTGGTGTCCAATGCCGCCGGCCCTGAACATTTACCACACACCCTATGATTTGGAAGCCCCTCTTTGTGATTTACGGCTTGCGGTCCCCATCTCCCCACTCCCCTAGCAGAAAGCGTTTCTGTGTTTCTCCTGCCAGGAGGGTAAGAGGGAAGGGGAAGTTGCGGTCCTCACGGGAAGCTCTGAGGCTGGTTTCACCCAGGCAGGCCACTTTTGCAGAGCTTTGGCTCTGGGTGAGAACATCTGGAGTTGTCTTCCCATCCGTGAGAGCTGAAAAAGGTGATGGTGGGCACTATTTTCCAGCTTCTGTACCTCCCACTCTAGGGCATGCAGAACCAGGAGGCTTGAGTTGTAGCCCTGTGTTCTGGTTTGGAAATGTGAAGCTATGCCTCCTTCCCCCGCCCCCAGCCTAGTCTTCTTTCAGGTAAAAACAAGCTATTTTATTCCATTTGAATAGCATAGCCTTTGGAATATGGCCATCCTTAGACACTGTCCCAGGTTAGAGCCTGGGACATCATGAGTGCTCTGTAGAACCGGGCTGGGTTGGTGCTTTGGGACTATGTGGGATTTGTGTTCTCAGCAAACACAGATGATCTGGATGCTGCCTGCATAGATCTATATGAAGCTGTCTTCCTGCTGCCTGCCTACTTCAGGGAGGAAGGACTTGAGATGGTCCACCCTGGAGATGGCATCCATCTGACCCTTGGGAAGCAGGAGGACGGTACCTCTGGCACTGCTTCCTGATCCACGTCAACCTTTCTTGACCTGGATCCTGATGAGGTGACTTAGATAGAGTGTAGATAAATAAATACCTTCTGGTAGTACGCCAGTTCTAAGCCTTGGCCAATAAAACATTTCAGAAAGGATTCCTCCCCTGTGCCTTCCTAAGGTGGCGGAAGGAAGCCATGGCTGGCAGGGAGTTAAACAAACTTGAAGGTAGGTCACATTTTTGACATACCATTTCCCTCTGCTGACCTAGCAGCTGCACTGTACTTTGAGAGGGGCTTAGCTGTGGCTATAAACTTGGGTTTGCGATAATGTAAACTATTATTAAGACTATCTTTTTATTCATAATTTATGTCTGACTCTCTGCCTTATTTATGTTCTGTTTAAAACACTCCTGTACCTTCGGTACCCAAAGCCAGCATCACCCCTTTGAAATGAAAGAAGGCTTTAGAATAGACTATTTATACCTCTCTGGTTAAAAAGGGCTTTCGGAAAGAAAGCATTAAGTTGAGGAAGCTTCAACTCCCTGTGACGGTCCCCACATCAAAGCTGGGATGCCGTCTTGGTAGAGCCTTTCAATGTATTCCACAGGCAGTGGCTCTTGGGATTTTTTGACTTCCTGAGCTTTCCTGAGGACTCCCCACCCCCATGTCACTATCATCTGGTAGAAACATTTACCATTAAGGGCATTATGGAAGGAAGTGAGACACTACCCGTACCCTGGCTGGTGGCAGTCCTGGCTTCCCTGCACCCAGACAAGAGGAATGCCGGGTGAGTTCTGCCTCAGGTGCTCCTGCCTCATTTGTCAGCAGAGAGCTGGTTAGTGCGCCAGCCAAGAAAATCTAATAACTATTTCAGTTTTTAATAAAACGTTTCTCCCACCCTTTGTTTCCCCCTCTACTCCACCAAAAGAGGAGAACAGACTGAAATTTTAAGCACATCTGGACACTGTTTTTGTAAAACTTACCCTGAATTCCCAGAAGGAATGTATTGGTTCCCAGTTCTCAAAGCAAAAAAAAAAAAAATCAAAAGCGTGCCTTTGTTTGTAAAGCCCCGCACTTGCATGTTCTGATGAGACAGTAGAGAAAGAAGCGACCATAGCTTGAGAACCCTTGGTCAGACCCAAACACTGCCCATATGATGTCTTTGTAGCATACGGAAAGTCTATGGATAGCCTTTGGTTTTTTTCCCTCCTGTCATAGTGGGGGAGGGAGCAAGCGTTCCCTTCCGGGGGTGACTTTTTCCTAATTCTATGGCTGTTGGAGTTAAGGCCATGGTGCAGGGTGCTTTCCCATACGAAGCCTCCTCTGTGAACATGGTAGACAATCATGTAAGGCTGTTCCAGATCTGAGAGCCAGAAGGCTTACAGTGGGAGATGGAGTCCAGCTTCCCTTTCCTAGGTCATGTTTGTGTTCTTAGCTGAATCTTCTAGAAGCTTACCATTGTTAAGAAAGAGCTAAGAAGCCGGGCAGTGGTGGCGCACGCCTTTAATCCTAGCACTTCACTTGGGAGGCAGAGGCAGGAGGATTTCTGAGTTCAAGGCCAGCCTGGTCTACAGAGTGAGTTCCAGGACAGCCGGGGCTACACAGAGAAACCCTGTCTCGAGGAAAAAAAAAAAAAAAAAGAGGAGAAAAAAAAAAAAAAAAAAAAAAAGAGCTAAGAAAGAAGGGTTGATTAGGATGCATGCTGGGAAAATTAGGAAACTGCTAAGTAGCTCTTAAAGATGAACCATAACTCTGCTGTTTTAGGGAAACATAACTGGTCAAACTGGCCATTGCAGACTTTTTAAAATGCCCATAATAATTATGTTTTGGAAGGTGTACCTACCAGCATTATCACAGTAAAATGTGGTTAGGTGGGTCATAGCTTTACTGATGATAAATCATAATGAAAATTATTTTAAAACAATTCTTTGGTATACATATAATTTACCATTAAGGATGAAAACAATTTGCATGCTAATGAGATTGATGCACTTTTAAAATTATACATAAATCTCAGATTGTGGGGGTGTCATTCATTAAGTAGAGTACTTGGGTAGTGTACACAGAGTCCTAGGTTATCCCAGTACGAAAACATTATAGGTCCTTGATTTCAATAATTAAGCCTTTAAAAAAAAAAAAAAACAACCAAACTAACAAACAAAATCAAGAGTGGGAAGTGGAGAGCTTGTGTTGTATGTTCATAGCCAAAGCTGCCCTAAGGTCTCTGCTGCAGCACCTGGTGCTGGAAACACCAGGGGTCCCCTCCACAGTTGACCCCAAGTTACTTTGTGGCCATCTCTCGCTCAGATGGGAAAGTCAGAAAACAGATCATGCTTTCTTTGCTGCAACCTTTCTCAGCTCTCAGTGGTTAAGAAGTTTAAGGAGCTTTTCGGCTTTCGGCTCGGAGGAGGCAACGGTGCAACGTTCTTCGGGCGTCCCGAATCCGGGTTGATCCGACACCAGCCGCCTCCACCATGCCGCCCAAGTTCCGACCCCAACGAGATCAAAGTTGTGTACTTGAGGTGCACCGGAGGCGAGGTCGCCGCCACATCCGTCCTGGCCCCTAAGATCGGTCCTCTGGGTCTGTCTCCAAAGAAAGTTGGTGATGACATTGCCAAGGCTACCGGTGACTGGAAAGGTCTCAGAATTACAGTGAAACTGACCATCCAGAACAGACAGGCCCAGATTGAGGTGGTACCCTCTGCCTCAGCCCTGATCATCAAGGCCCTCAAAGAGCCACCAAGGGACAGGAAGAAGCAGAAGAACATTAAACACAGTGGAAACATTACTTTTGATGAGATTGTCAGCATTGCCCGGCAGATGAGACACC
>JADRCD010125537.1:0-13168 GCA_019843815.1 Montemys delectorum
GGGGGGGCACAGCACTGCCTGCTTGGCCTCTTCTACCCCAGAGCCACTGAGGGCTGTACTCACTCCTCATTTCCTGTTCTCTTGTCTCTTGTCCAAAACAAGGAGTCTGGATCAGTAATGGTATAACACCAAATGAGAAGATGGGCAAGCAAATGGTTTGCAATGCATGCCTGCAATAAGAATACTGTAAGAGCTGAAGGACTCCTGACTGAGCTGCTTCTGAAAACTTGTTATATGAACACAGCATCCTTCTCTTATGGTTTCCATTAACAAACAAGCTCTTTCCCTTTTGTATCCAACCTTAACAAAAATCAATTAAAAAAAAACTTCATTGTTTTTTCTTTAAAGATAGATAATTTTCTAAATTGTTCACTTAAATGAAACTAATCTTGAATTTTGCTTTAAAAATTTTTGTTGAAAAAATATAATATTTGTTCTAAAATCCTCGGTCTCTTGGCCTCGAATGGCGTTCTTTCAGTGCTTCAGGCTAGAAAATAGAATAAGATACTGGATCTATACCAAATATATTCACAAATGCTATTTTTATTTTTATTTTTTTATTTTAAAGATTTATTTATTTACTTATTTTATGAATATGAGGTCACTGTAGCTGTACAGATAGTTGTGAGCCTTGATTTATTTACTATTATAAATAAGTACACTGTAGCTGTCTTCAGATACACCAGAAGAGGGCGTCAGATCTCATTACGGGTGGTTGTGAGCCACCATGTGCTTGCTGGGATTTGAACTCAGAAACTTCAGAAGAGTAGTCAGTGCGCTTACCCACTGAGCCATCTTGCCAGCCCACAAATGCTATTTTAAGTTTGAATCTGTAAGTGATAAATCTTTTATGTGGCTTTGTTAGTTACCTTTTAATGACTATATTATAATTTACCTTTTCTTGCTTACATTACTTTTCCTTATTTCCTCACTTGACACTCTGACATATTCTATATGTGGGATTCTACCATGCAAGTTTGCTTATTTATTTTCTAAAAAAATTGTAGGTGACTTTGCTTCTACGTTCTTGTTATTACATACAAATTTACTGAAATATACCATACAGCCATAAGAAACCCTATGCCATCAGCACCAATCCGTTCTCTAACTTCACGCCCTGGCCCAGTTTTCTCAGCCACCTTTGTCCTTTAATCCGAAGCCAACACATGAGTGCTCTTTCTAAACTGAAGACAGCTAAGGATGAATGTCATCAAAGGCTGCTGCTAAGTATCATTTTCTGGAAATAAGTTTGTCTCAGCCCTGACAGTCCAGTGAAGACAGGGCAGGGAAAGGGAGAAAGGAGAGAGGATTAGGTATAAGTACCTGTGTAATAGGTAGAGCTGAGCTAGGAACTACTGTTAAGACATATTAAGACATTATCTAAACCTGGACAAATAAATAAAACCAGCCTGGCATGGTGGCACACACCTTTAATCTCAGTACTCGGAGGCCGAGGCAGGCAATCTGTTAAGTTTGAGGACAGCCTGGTCTACAGAGAGAGTTCCAGGACAGCCAGGGCTACACAGAGAAAGCCTCTCCCAAAACAGAGGGAGGAAGGGAGGGGAGGGCAAGGGAGGGGAGGGAGGGAAGGGAAGGGGAGGGGAGAGGAGAGGAAGAAAAAAATATATATATAAAAAACCTAGATGTGGAGTAAGAACTGAGGTGAGAAGGGGGGAGGAAGAGGAAGGAGGAGGGAGGGTGAGGTGGAGTGGAGGAGGGAAATATAAAATTTAAATTTAAATAATAATCTATATGTTGTATACTTTATATGAATTCCATCAATACTAAAAACCCACAGCATCATAAATAAGAATGGACAACTAGATGAACAGGAACATGGGATATGACTAGGCTAGCCAAAGCTAACTTCTGTCACAGACAATGAGGCCTGGAGGTAAGTGTCACAGCTGATGCTCAACCAAAGTGAACTCTGCTGCTCTTAACTGTGTGGCACAGCTGACACCTGATGCTGGATACAAGGAGCCTCACTGGACAGCTCCCATCTCCAAAAATCCTGTCAGTCTCCTGCCCAGTCATTGTCTGTGCCTCAACCAGAGTGATCTTCAAAGAGTTATAGTACATACAATTTACTAATAAGCTTCACATTCTAATTTATAAAAAAATATCTGGACAATATAAAGATTCAAAGTCTATCAGTAACGAGAAACAGAATGAATTATTGAGACACCAGGAAAACATTTGACAGCACTGATAATATTATAGCTTTTTTTTTTTTTTTTTTTTTTTTTTTCCCGAGTCAGGGTTTCTCTGTGTAGCCCTGGCTGTCCTGGAACTCACTCTGTAGACCAGGCTGGCCTTGAACTCAGAAATCTGCCTGCCTCTGCCTCCCAAGTGCTGGGATTAAAGGCGTGTGCCACCACCCCCCCGGCTTATTATAGCTTTCTTATGAATCTGCTTGAAGATGGTTTTAAAAGAAACAAGGACTAGAAATGGCAGGTGTAAGTCAGTAACTTCAGGGAAGTGATGGTAGCCCTCCGAGTCTGTGATGAATGCCGTGGTTAGACCTGGGCGCTTCTCAGCTACCACTGTGCACTGTGATGAATGCCATGGCTAGACCTGGGCGCTCCTCAGCTACCACTGTGCACTGTGATGAATGCTGTGGCTAGACCTCGGCATTCCTCAGCTACCACTGTGCACTGTCCATAACAACAACTCAAGAAACAACGTGGAAAACTGGCCTCATTTTTTAACCAGTGTAAAGTATAATGTCTGTTAAGACGTTATAATATAAAACCTAACATAAATTCATGTTTTTTAAACTAATTGAAAGGATTCGCCATCCAATTAATATCTGTAGGCGAAACAGACAGAGACAGAGTGACAGAGACAGACAGAGGGAGAGGGAGAAATGATCAAGGGCATAGGACAACTTGTAGGAATAGGTTCTCTACTCCTTTAAGTGGATCTCAGAGATGGGAGAGTTGAATTCAGTTATCAGACTCAGCAGCCAAGACATCTCATCAGACCTCAAAATTTTAACTTTTTTTTGTTTTTCGAGACAGGATAAAATTTTAACATTTAAAAACTAAAACCCGAAATCTTTTTTTGAAGATTTCTTCTCTGTGGGAGAGCCCTGTATTGACTTCTGATTATATGAATTCTAAAACATTCGTTTATAATATTTACCAAGTAAAAATATGTTTGTTTTGAGATAGGGTGGTACATAGCTAAGCTAGTCTGGCCGTGAACGATTGACCATGAACTGGATATCAGGCAGAGGGTGATCCTGAACTCTTGATGTTCCTGCCTCCATTTCCTGAGTAATAGGATTAAAGGTTGTGCCACCATACCAGTTTATAATTGGGGAAAGCACACCTGCTGCTCAAGCATGCTAGGCAAGCAGTCTACAAGTACACTAGATAGCTTTATCTTATATAACTCTGTGGCCCTAAAGTTGTTTGTAAACAGAAGAAAATGTAAGAAAAAAAAAGGTGGACCAGTGTCCTTTTGTCAATCTCTGAAAATAAAACAACTAGGTTAATAAAGGGTCTAAGGACCAACCCCACTGAAAGCATTCTCTGTGAAAGATCACTTGACTTGTGCTTTCCTTTACTAATGACTGACAGGTACATAGTTCCTGATTTTAAAACAGGCCCTCACCTTCTCAAATAGCCAGTGTAATGGTCTGCAAACACTCACTGAAGGGGGAAGGGGGTATATGAGAGCCAGCTTGAAATGTACTTTGTGATAAAAGATTGTGTGGTATGCTTATGGGGTGGGGGGGGGGAGGGGGAGAGAGAGAGAGAGAGAGAGAGAGAGAGAGAGAGAGAGAGAGGGGAAGAAGGTGTCTGTGTGGAGCCAGCTCTTTTTATATACCTTTACATGTGTTACAGAGATTGCCTTGATCATGGGGCCTGAACAGTAAGCAACTACATCTGCTAAGCCATGTCATAGAACTGTCTGCATTTGCTGTTTTGTTTCTAAAGAGCCAAACACCCGAAAATCAATCTCAGTTTGGCCTCTAAGTAGCAGTGAACTTGGATACATCACTGGGTAGTCATTTAACCTGACAGATACTTCATTTTCTCATTTTAAAATGTGATCATTGGCTCCACTTGGGGTCAACTAATCCTAGAATTCAGGAAGCAGGAACAGGCAGAATTCAAGGTCAATCTGGCTTCTATATCAATTTCCAGCCTAGCCAGGAACATAGAAAGACCCTGTTTCAAAACCAACCAACCAAACAAACAAACAAACAAACAAACAAAAATCCAAAGACCAACCAACCAAAGCCGTAAGATCACAATAGTGAGTCCCTGGGTTCTTCTGATGACTATCTGACTGATAGGAGAAGGCCTTAGGACACAACCTGCCACAGGATTCTCTCCATTCCATTCCACTGTGGATGTAATAGGCCAGCACACTATTGCTATCATGTGCCTTCCCTTCATGTCTCTGTACTGAAACTACAGTGTTGACAGTTCTGACAAACTTTATTACACATAGATAAATACACATTTAAGTAACTTTAGTATACATGTATCAATTTGTACTCATTTGCTAAATTGGGGCTCCAATCAGTATTAGTCCTTTATAATTCAGTAATGCTATTTTAGATAAAGTAAGTTTCTATTCAAGGAAATAAAGAGGTAAGGTTAAGTATGTGGGCAGCTGTAATACTAATAATGTTCCACAAATAAGCAAGTAGAGCGCCCCGCTGCAGACAGATATGTAAGGACTCACACGCTTCTCTCAGGCCCTGTCACCGCCTCCAGAGTAGCTCTCCCACCTGCAGTGTGAGGCTTAAAGCATCTCTGGGGTTATGACAGCTCAAACTAATGATGACAACTTACAGGACACACTTCTCCATTTTACCACCCAAGCCACGGCCTAGGATGCACAGTGTGAGGCTTCAAACTAAAGTGGACTCAGTAAAATCCAAATATACTTCACACGCTGTCACAGAATCATCCAGTTTAAGTTAAGGACAGTTAAGGACGATTAAGTACGTGTTCAAGAGCTGAGCTTTGCTAAAAAAGTTTTCTCTTCCCTCTGTCTTTCTCTGTAGTCTCTATTTGACTCTGATAACCGGGAAACCACACAGGGACAACTACACACACCAGGTGTGTCACTGTCACCACCAGTCCTTGGAAACCTGAAGAAGATAAGAGACATCATCAACACGGATATCTGTTAAAACAGTGGCTCAAGTAAAGGAACATCATGAGATGACGAAAAAATTAGTTAGAATAATGGCATGTGCTTATCATAAAAGCCCTAAACACACAGGTGCACATGCAGGTATGCACACGCACACTTGCTCACACACTGCAGCAGTGAAGCATAGTCACATATAGAAATCCAATGACATGTCAAGGCTAACCTAACTCCTCCTGTTTGATTGACAAAGCCAACATAAGGTTTAATGATGTTAAAAGTGTGATCTAGACTGGAAATACTAGCTTGCTACAGATTTAAAAAAAAAATGGCACGTAGTCTTTTGCCTTTTAAATTTAAACTAAAGAATTCTCCATCCCACAATTCAGACCTGGAGTTCTCATGTATATTACAGTGTCTTCAGAAAGTTGAAGAAAATACAATTTTGTTTTCCAATGAAAAATTTAAGGTATATTGGATCAATATTATGCAATTAAGACCCAAAGTGCCTTTTATACAAATGAGCTATTCAGCCCTGAAGACAACTAAGCATGAAGGGGTAAGAGACAGTCTAAGTATGCTCTACCTAAACACCATACCATGTCAGTTCTTAAATAAACAAAACTTCCTGAAGATATGTCCTCACACATTCGTTAAGGGGAAATCATCCATTTATAATTTAAACATTGCAAAACAATATTGGAGTTTCTGTAGCACAATTTAAGTAATCTACTTTTTTTTTCCAAAGACATGTTACTAGAAATAAGTGTCCATTTCAATAAATCAATTGTTAACTAAGAAAGTTAATTTTGAGCCTAAAAGCAGCTGACCTACAGAGGCAGAGCCTTCTATCCCTGCCGTACAGCACCACACAGCCTGGGACTGCAGCCCCAAGCTCTGGAAGTGCACTATCCCATCCCTTGTTGAGGAGCTCTGCAATTTCAAAATCAGTTTTCTGACAACTATGCTGTCAGCCTTCAAGAAGTGGTTCCGTCATGTAAAAAGTAAACTAAGAAATCCCTTACCTGTTCTTCACTTTACATTATGACAAGGTACGTGGCTCAGTTCAGCGCAGTAGTAACTCTGTACATATACAGAATAGGTGGGTCGCCTCGGGGCTTTGAAAAGCTACTCTAGAGCACTCAGCAGGCAAGACTGACCTATGACGGGGTGGCATGAGTTCAGAGAGCCCTGCTGATGTATATGTGCATGTTACCTTGTTTATTTAAACCTCAAGCACTGGACCTTTTGTTGAAATGCAGCCGCTGTATCTCACTGTCTTTAATAGCAAGAACTTAAGCTTAAAAGCTATCAAAGCTACTAAAGCTATTAAGAAGACTCATGTCGACTCTGTCCTCCAAGCGATGCATCCTCAGACACTGGGTAGGAGTTAGTGTCCTGACAAATAAGAAATGCATATACAAACCGGGCAGTGGTGGTGCACGTGGGAGGCAGAGGCAGGCGGATTTCTGAGTTTGAAGCCAGCCTGGTCTACAGAGTAAGTTCCAGGACAGCCAGGGCTATATAGAGAGACCCTGTCTCAACTGCCCTCCCCCCAAAAAAACAATGCATATCCAGATGGTCCTTCCGAGCTCTGGCCTGTAAGTTTGTCAGTGAGCAGTATCAATGTGCAGGAGATACCGGCTGCTCACGAATGGGGCAGGTAAACACTCACACTCTCCTGGGCTTTTATTTCTCAGTCTTGAAACGGCAGGCAGCTCTTTCACTACATGTTTTAAGGCAAAAACTCTAATTTTGTTGTCACTATATTTCATACATAAACAATTATGTATACATTATATTACATAGACATAGAATCACCACTGAGCTACATATCCAGCTATTCTGTGAGTACATGTGTGTTTATACATGTGTATTGCATGTGTATGCCTTTTGTGCGCTTGGGATTTTTTTTAACAGGTTCAAGTACTAAGGATGGCCTTGAACTCACTGTACAGCTGAAGATGGCTTCCTTGAACTCCAGGCCCTCCTTCCTCTGCTTCACCCGCAGACTGCTGGTGTTTGCCGGCATGTGCCATAACCCCAGCTATTTTGCAGTTTACCCAGCGAAGCACAGATGCTACCTATAATCTAAAATATCTAAGGGGGGAAAATTCCTAACATACTGTGCAAAAAATAAGGCTGGGGCTGTGAGGCTCGTCGCACTCCCAGTCAGTCTGAAACAGAGCTGCAGAGCCTTTATCACTAAATGCAGTCACTAGTTTTCAAGTAAGCCATCGTGTTCCACAGTTTGAAACGAAGGTTACAGGTTACAAGTTAGGCCTAGTTAATAAAACACAAGTAAATAATGTCTAATTTTCAAATTCAGTTTGAAGTCTTCAAGTATGAAAATAATTTTCATATCTTACACTGCCACAAACATGAGAGCCAGCAGGGCTGTTTAGGCAGAAACGGAGCTCATGGTTAAGATCATAGTCCTCAGAGCAGCAAACTGCCACTCAGGTGATACATCCTGAGAGTCAGTTAACCAGATGAGCTTCCTCATCTGCTAATCCAGACACAACCAGAGAGCAACTGTGGATGCTGGGGCACTCAGAGGAGCACTTCAAAGCTGCTGACGTGACAGATCAATGGAGTTTATGCAAACCTGTAAGAACATGTAAATCGGAAATAGGCGTACAACATCTAATGTTTTATTTAATTAAAACAAACACTAAAGGTCATAAGAGGGAAAAAATAGCCCTTGTAAAGATGAGAGGCAAATATGCATGAAGACAGAGCAAAAGCAAAACAGGGGTCTTCAAGGAGGTTCAGCAGCTAAGGGATTTGCTGTTAATCCTGCCAAGTGGAGTTTGAGTCCTGGGACCCACACAGTGGAAGGAAAGAACTAACTCGTACAGGCTCTCTTCTGACCTCCATAAATGTCCAGTGCAACACTCACAATGGAGAAGGAAATGCAGTAACAACTGTAAGTACAACAGACAAGTACCGGAGAGAAACAGCTAAGATCTCAACACGTAAAAAAGAGTGGCATGGGCAAGAGCAAATGGGCATCAGGTGTCCTGTGAGGTCAGCAGCCACTGAGACCCAGTGCCCACATGAGTACACAGCAGGAAAATGAGCAAACAAGCTCCCAGGCTGGGAACTAAATGAAAAACAGTAAATCCAGTGATGGACAGTAGAAAAGACTTAACCAATCTTCAGACATCAAAACTTGATAACGCAAAACATAGCCAGGATGCTAAGAAGGTAAACCATCAAGCTTAAGGCGTCTGCACTTCATCCCAGACCACAGGTGCCTCACAGGGGGAGGAGTCAGAAGCCACACCCCTCAACTCTACCCTCATCAGCCATCTCCAAACGAACCTGTACAACATACTGACTTCTCATAATGTTCAAAAGACTTATACACGCTGTACAGATTATTCTCATTTCTAGTTTGTACTTATAGATGTTCACACTCAACAGGCTTTATTTAGTCTTAATGATAAAGCATTCAGTGTTCTAAGAGCTCTCTGAATACAAGCAGTCCCAATGCTGATGAAGCTGAAGTTCTCAAAGGGTAAGTTACGAATGAAGAAAGGTGAATAACGTGATAATAAATATCAACATACAATATGAACAAGTGTTGAAAGTCACTGGCAAAAAAGGTCAAGCACAATATTTCATAGCACCTGTCCATGTAGACTGATTTAACGGTAATAAATGGTAATAGTTTTCTTTTCTCCTATACTATGCCAGTTTAATAACAGGTAAATAATACTACCACTCAAAAATATTTGACATATAAAAATAAGTAAAAAAAAATTTTTTTTTCCAGGCTCTGAGGTTAAAACTTAATGAATTAACTCAACTTGTCCAGCAGGTACACTTAAGACACATACTTTCCAAATAGAAACAATGACTATCAATAAAGATATTTGGTGTTTCACCTTCAAATGTTATTTCAACAAGTCCATAAAAGAACTCTCTTAACAAAAACATGTAGGAAAATAGGTAAGTTTTTTTCTGTTCTTACTCACATTCCTCTTATTTACTTATTGTTACTAATGTATTAAACAATTTAAAATACTTAATCTTACTAATAGTCAACATAGTGCAGCATGAAAGATCCAACAAGTAACTCACCTGTGCCTGTACACAGTGCAGAAGATCCAATAAACTGAAGCCAGATGGAAGAAAAATCTGCAATGGGAACAAAGACACGGATATTAGTGAAGATGCAGAGAGCCCCGCTGGCCTCCTCAGAGCAGGTATATAGCTAATACTTGCTCATGGCTCCCAGTGCACAGGAACATTCACTAGTGACAGTTCTGTATTTAACTGCACAGCAAGGCAAGAAGCAGAATGGCCAAGGCATAGCTTCTGCTTGTGTAGCGCAGCACAAAAGGTACAGCAGACATTTCCTAATGAACAACGGGCGCATACGAGATTCTGGTCCCCATAAGTACAGCGGAGACGCTTCAAATTACTGAAATAAAACACAAGTCTATAAAGTGAGTGTTTAAAAGAACAACGTAACAGAGCTGTTTGCTCTCTGAAGGAAAGTCTGCTGGAGCAAAGAACATGCTGTGAGGGACAGTCATCATAGTTTGCTAGAGAGAAGTGCACAAGCCCACAAAGCGGCTCCTCAGGTTTCCTCAGAGTCTGTCTCTGAGAACAAAGGCCGCAAGTGCAAGCTGGCAGGCCGCTGCCTGGACACACAAGACCTAAAATGCATGCTTATGCTATTTTATCTAGATTAATTGTCTATGCTATGGATGCAAGAAAAAAAGCCTGAGTGGCAACAGTACTGAAATTGTCGTCTTTTGGAAAAGCATTAATATTGCGAGACTTAGCATCAAGAAAATGTTTTTGCAACTGAGCTTCAAGGGTTGTATTTCATTCATGTGACACCAATCTCCAATAACATTGGCTTCATTACCAAACCCAAAACAGTGCGAATGCATTTAAAGCTTTTTAATTTTTTTTAGAGAAAACAGAAGACGAAGAAGTTAATGCCAAATTAATATTCAACTGTACTTTTTCTAGAACACTGGAAACAACTGACTTTATAATGTCTATATATAATGTCTAAATAGTAGAGAAACTAACAAGGATGAGGTTTGGTTTATACCAGGACATAGTCTTGAAATCATCATATATAATAAAATGCAACATGAGTATCAGAAACAATTGGACGAAAATAACAGAAAATGTCTATGCAAACAAGTTATCGTAGTAAAAGGAGTAGGTTCTGCTCAAGTGGCAATCAGTGGCAGTGAGCAACAAATATCCATAAAGGAGTTTTCCATCCTTTCAATGAGACACAGACAGATTTTAAACTACATTAGGCATTACACTAGCGTGCGTGCACCACTCCAAACCCCATCCAACCCACTGCTCAAAGGCATCAAGTAGTCAACAACTATGAGCTAACGCTTGCAATATTGACAGGGCACTACCTGCTTGCTCTATCCTAGTCAGTAAGCTTTGTTAAGATGCTAAAACAACATGAGGCCAAGTATCAATTCACTCCAGTTAAAGACAGATACATAGGAGACAAATAGGTTTCCAGATATCCTTAGTGCAAGTTTCAAACAGAAAATTAATAAAATATAAAGAGTTACAAATTCAAGTTTTAAGTTTAACACTACTTAAAAAGTAACAGCACATGGCATAAAAGGTCTGTAATTAGTAACCACCTCACTGCTCCATCAATCTTGTGGGGTTTGGGTTGGGGGAGGAAGGCGACTGAATGGGGCTTGGGAGAGTTAGGAAGACAGGAGCCTGGCACATAGGGCAGAGGGGCTGCATTGTGGGTTCACTGCATTTCCAGGTACCACTTAGGCATGGTGGGCCCACAAAAGCATGGTGGGACAGATGGAAGAGCCCAGGTTAGACTCCTTACACAGACTAGGTCTCACCCCACAAAGACTACTGCTACTCATAAGGTTATGATTACCCTGAGACTAGTACCACAGTCTAGCACATCCATCACAGACTTCATTATGAAATGAAAATAACAATGCTCTTTATGTAATCTTGAAAGAAGCAAAGAGACCATTAGAAGACACAGAGCTTGGGCAGGCTCATCCATTCCAAGTCGACCTAGCTCTCCCTAGCAGGTCCTCATGTGCCTACCTTGAACACTGAGTGCTGCAGACAAGGGATGCTAAACAGTTTTCAAAGCTCCTTTAAAATTACACTGACCCATTTCAGACTTACTGGAAAGCCACCATAATCGGAGCAGTGGGGACTCCATAAGCTAAGCGACAGAACAAAGCCAAGTCCAGGGACTGACTTCTGTGGAGGCTCACACTAAACAAAGAGGTCAAAGTAGCTCAGCTGGGAAGGCTCGGCTTTGCAGAAATGGTTCTCAAGCCTGGCTGTACAAGTGCAGAGAGGAGTAGCCGAGCGCACTGTACGGAAACGCACTGGAAACGCGGCGGGACTCGGGCCTCGAACAGCCATCTGGAAAAGGGCAGTGTCTAGAAAAAGAGTTCCCACCACTTACTAATAAGAAAAATAACTTAAATTTTAAAAACAATTTTGAAAATAGTGTGGGCTGGAGATCTGATGGCCCTGGAGTTGAGACCCAGCACACACAAGGCAGCTCACAACGGTCCATAACTAGTTACAGGGGACTCAATGCCCACTTCTGACCTCCACAGGTCCCAGACATACACATGGTGCACACACATGAGTGCAGATAAAACATTCACATGCACAAAATAAAAATGAATCGTTAAGGAGGAGCCTTACAAAGATGCATGTACATGCAGGTAACCTGTTTGTGTGTATGCTATGCATATGTAGGTATTCCATGGAGATGTAGGCACCAATCCCTTAGAGGTGGCTACAGGCTGTGAGACATGTGACAGAGGTGCCAGCACCTGAACTTCAGGCCTCTGCGAAGCAGCAGGTGTTCTTAACTACAGAACAATTTCTCTAACCACTAGCGTAGCTTCTTAGAAGAAGTAAAACACACATTTGCTCACTCTTAGGGTCTGGGTCTCGGAAAACCCAGCTATTCTAAATCTCCCCCTACTGTGTGTGTGTACTGAATGTGTGCATGGGTATGTGTGTGTAGTGTACATGCACGCATGTGCGAGGCAGCCACAGAAGGGCCTCAGGAGTCTTCCTCTACCACTGTCCGCCTCACTCCGCTGCGGGGAGGCAGGATCTTCAAGAGCTCATCTGTTTCTCACCTAGGCTGGCAGCCTGCCCCTCCACCCGCCCACGGCCACCAGCACTGGGGTGGCATGATTCAATCTCTGGTCCTCATAGATAGGCAGCTAGTGCTCTCAGATGCTGAGCTCTCTCTAGCTCTCACGCAACTGTTTAAAATACTGAAGTTCTTAAATTATCCTCCTGCTGACCCCAGGCCAGGAAGAGTGAAGGATTTCTACAAGTATGTTCTTCATCCCTGTTCTAGCACAAAGGCAGCAAGAGAAAGGTACTTCTCTCTTGCTGACTGATGGTCTACTGTACCTTGCCATAGATCACCAGTTA
The DNA here is from genome assembly GCA_019843815.1 of Montemys delectorum. Classification (NCBI taxonomy): domain Eukaryota; kingdom Metazoa; phylum Chordata; class Mammalia; order Rodentia; family Muridae; genus Montemys; species Montemys delectorum. The sequence continues at coordinate 12,574 of JADRCD010125537.1, forward strand.
GCCAGTCAACCCTGCCCCGAGTCTATTCCATGCAGTCTGCTAGAAACATGAACAAGTAAGTTGAGGACATGGGTAAGGAACGTTCAGCCACATTCAGGATCTTCTCAAATTTTGTTAATAAGGGATTATAAACAGAGCCAGAGAAAATAAGGTTGGGAAGAGAAGGAAGTGACAGCTTTAATACCCACCAACAGGGCACTTAATTTGCCTGAAGGAGTTAAAGAAAAAGTTTGTACATAGTGTCAAACTGAAATACCAACAGCACAAGCAGCTATCATCCACTGGAGGCTTCCTGGGTGAGCACAGGGTAGAAGGCACCTGTGTTCCCAGTTCAACCTGTATACACTTAAGGCAGGTGCTCTGCCACATGTCCATATTGTCCCTGAGGCATGCCTGGGAAGCAAGGTCCAGCTGTTGAGTTACTCCATGGCCGGCAAGGTTAACAAGGCTGAGCAGAGTCACAGTGCATGGCGTCACAGCTATGGGGCAGGCAGGCAGGCAGGCAGGCAGGCAGGGAGGGAGGCAGGCAGGCAGGGAGGGAGGGAGGCAGGCAGGCAGGCAGGCAGGCAGGCAGGCAGGCAGGCAGGCAGGCAGG
>JADRCD010125540.1:0-17758 GCA_019843815.1 Montemys delectorum
CCGTTCTCTTGGGCAGACCTACAACCTGGGCACGGGCACAGGCTACTCTGTCCTGCAGATGGTCCAAGCCATGGAGAAGGCCTCGGGGAAGAAGGTAGGCCCCACACTCGCAGTAGGCACCCCAGTACAGCCACCTTGCACGTCAGTGCTAGGTGCCTATGGCACAGCTCTTGTTTGTGGTTCCTGAGGCCCCGGGGCCTGGTCAGCTAAGTATGTACTACCCCCTTTCCCACTGCAGATCCCGTACAAGGTGGTAGCTCGGCGGGAAGGTGATGTGGCAGCCTGTTATGCCAACCCCAGCCTGGCCCATGAGGAGCTGGGTTGGACAGCAGCCCTGGGGCTGGACAGGATGTGTGAGTGTCTGCCGAACCCGGAAGAGGGCGGAACTGGCTATAAGGGCGACTGGTCGGGCTGCCCTCAGGCAAGCCCTGACCATCCGTGTCTGCACAGGTGAAGATCTGTGGCGCTGGCAGAAGCAGAACCCTTCAGGCTTTGGGGCGCAGGCCTGAGGACCTCCTTACTGTGGACCAGAAAAGAGCAGCTGAGCCGAGCAGTGGTGGCGCACGCCTTTAATCCCAGCACTTGGGAGGCAGAGGCAGGCGGATTTCTGAGTTTGAGGCCGGCCTGGTCTACAGAGTGAGTTCCAGGACAGCCAGAGCTACACAGAGAAACCCTGTCTTGAAAAACCAAAAAAAAAAAAAAAGAAAAAGAAAAAGAAAAAGAAAAAGAAAAAAGAGCAGCTGCTGCTTTCCAGTCTCCACAGGATCCTGTACCCTCATGCTCTGGGGCCAAGCTGAGGCCACCCTACCTCAAATGCCAGCTGTCTGCTCAACCCTCTAGGCAGGAGGCCTCTGCTTCCACTGACCAGAAAGGAGTCTGGCTCTTCCTAGCCTATGACCCCAGAGTCCAGCATCTCATGTGATCCCAGAGACTTGGGGAGGCCAGGGGGTCTGGGACCATAGTCTCTCCCAGGCACTAACTTATACTGCTATAATTGAGCTTTCCAAAGTATTTAAAATAAAATGCTTTCTTATCAAGAGGCAGATGCTCACAGACGGTAGCTCTGTACCACATAAGGCAGCTCTTAGAGTTGAAGCAATTCCTTTAATTTTATCGGAATCCAGGACGAAACAAGAAAAACACCCAAAACCACATGAAGACAGAAGACAAGACACAACTCCTCCCCCACCATCTCCCTGACCCTAAGGGGGGAACATGGTGGGGGTGAGACAGCAGGGAGTTGGGGGCCCCTGAACCTCAATCCAGCCCTGCAGGCTCCAGGCCTACAAGGAAGGGCCATGGGGAGGCAGGCCTAGCCCTGAGGGAAGGCCCCTGAGGGACTCTACCTCCTCACTGACCAGCCTGCCCTGGAGCAGGCAGCCCACAGCAGCAAGGGCCCCGGCCATGGACACATTCGTGACAGAGAAGCAGCTGCAGTGAGGCAGGAGAGACGATTATCTGGGCAGAATGACGGGGGAGGGGCCCATGAAGGGCCCCACAGGCCAAACCCTGAGGTCACAGGAGGGGGCCCAAAGCGGGGCTAGTGGGTGAGGTCCTGAGTGAGCGGGTCAGCAGCTGGGCCCCTTTCTCCCTCTGCCTACAGCCCCTCCAATACTGCTGCTGGGGCCCACCTCTGGGGATGTGGGATAAGAGAGCAGCCCACCCCTGCTGCTGACTTCCAGGTGGCCAAGGCCGGCAGGAAGGCCTGGCCAGCCTCAGCGACCTGCCCCAGAGGCCTGTGGATAGAAGAGGATAGGGTGGGAAGGGAAGGGACAGGGGCTCGACCGGCTCAGATCCAAGATGATGCGGTGCTTGCTTGCTGGGTCCCCTGTGAGCTGGGGGACCATGATGGGAGCCAGCAACTAGTTAGACCGGAGGCAGAAGTTTTTCCAGAAATTCCTTTACAGCTGCCATCTCCTGAGGGGAGGGGAGATGGTGAGGCTCCCTCATGTGAAGAGGAGAGGGAGCACAGGCGTAGGCTATCCCCACTGACCTGAGGACAGGAGCTATGCATGACTCCCGGGTAAGTCTTAAACTGGACCCTGGCAGGTGTGACAACAGTCCGGAGCTTCTCAGCTGTCAGGGCCCCAAACCGAACAGGTACCATGGGATCCAGCTCCCCGTGGCACTGAAGGATGGCCAGGTCCTTGGCACTGCCATTGGCTGCCTGTGGACCAGACAGAATTTCCAGGGCAAGGTCAGTGCTACAAGCAGCATGGCGGCCCCAGCCACAGGGACCACTGGGAGAGAGAGGCGGGACCTGTTAGGACACTCACTTGGGGGAAGTTCCGATGCAAGGGCAGCCAGCAGCTCAATGCCACGATGCCAGCCAGAGGGTGGGGGCAGGTAAGTGCTGTATAGAGGGACAGGGCCCCACCCTGAGAGAAGAGTATGGCAGGTCAGGAAAGAAGGACACACACACACACCTCCCCTCCCCCCACAGGCTCCTCACCTGCGAAAAGCCACCCAGGACGATTCGGTTGGCGGGGATCCCATTCTTCATCTCATGTTCAATCAAAGCCTTGACTGGGTTGGGGGAGGGTACGACCAGGTGAAGGAGGCTGCTGGAGGCTTGAAGGAAGCAGGTGGGCACTGCCCGGTGCTCTGGGGAGGGGGAAGGGGAGGGGAAGGGGAGGGAGGGGTGTGGGAGGGCTGGGGCCTTACTGTTCTCTGCGGCCCTCTTGATGCCAGCTTCATCCTCCGGGGCATCTGGACTGAGCCCCATCAGGTCAAACCTGGGCAAACGCAGGCGGACGTTGTTGGAAAGCTCTCACTAGCCCCAGCAGCTTCCCTAGTTTCCATCTCCTCCCCAAACTCACCAGGAGGGCATCACCATCTTCATGTTGAGTGTCACAGGGATCCTGGGCCTGAGGAGGGAGGGAGGGAGGGCCAGACGGTCTCAGGAAGGATAGAGCCATCAGCAGAGAGCCTGGCAATGGGGCAGAGCTGCCCTTGGGGGCCCCTCCCAGCAGGCAGGCCCTGTGTTTCAAGTGTTGCCAGGCAACCTGCCACGTGGGGCTGGAGGCTGTGGTTGGGGCATCAGCGGTAAGGATGGAGAAGCAGAGACCAAGGCCCAGGGAAGGGGTCCAGCTCAGGGTGAGTACTTGGGGAAGGAGGGGCTCCTTTTAGGAGCTCTTGGGTCTAGGAAGCTTAGGGGTCAAAAGCAGAATTGGAGCCCATTCCTAGAGCTCCTAGAGCCGAGACTGACATGGCAAGACTGCTCTGAGCCCCAGCCCCAGGAGGCAGCTGATAAAGAGAACAGGCCTAGGACCAGAGCCCCCCCCCCCCCCCCCCCCCCGTTCCGGCACCCCTCTCTAGCTGGGGTGACACTCACGCATGGGGACAGATGTACTTGACATGAGGAAGCCGGATGGTAGAGAGGGCGTCAGCCCAGCTGTGCCTGTGGGAAGGAAGAGACAACTCCGTGTAGGACAAAGGCCCTCCAGACCTACCCGATGAGGGAACACCCGCCCCTCAGCTCGCTCACCCTGTGTCTCCAAGTCCATGTAAAAAAATAACCTGGGGAAAAAAAAAGTCAGAAATGGGATGGGGAGGTCCCCCTAGACCTCCAACTCCAGCTCACCCCTCCCCCAGCCCCTCAGACCCAGGGGAACCCGAGTGGGAGCCAACAGATTATTAACCCCTAGTCCTAGTTTCAGGCTATAAGCCCTTCTTGTACGGCCTCCTCCATGTTTCCCACACGGCCTACAGCCAGCCACCACCCACCACTGGCTGGGCCCTTACCGCGGCCGTTTCCCGCTCAGCTCCAGACACGGTGGCTGCGTCGGTGAGCAGGGGCGTAGACATGGTGTTACCACACATACACTGCAGGGCTTCCTGCAGGCTGGGCCTGCACAAGAGAAGGTAGCAGGTCAAAAGCAAAGCCAAGGGAGAGAAGCCTCCCTGGTTTAAGAAGCCCGCCCAGGTCATAAGCCTTGTGCAGGGGTTTCATTCTGAGCAGAGATAAAATAAAGGCAGAAAGAAATCTCAGGCAGAGGGGTACAAAGTTGGCCCCAGGGAACTGGAGAGATGGCTCAGCGGTGAAGAGCACTGGCTGCTCTTCCAGAGGTCCGGGGTTCAATTCCCAGCACCACACGGCAGCTCACGGCTGTCTGTAACTCCTGTTCCAGGGGATCTGACACCCTCATACAGCCATACATGCGGGCACAACACCAAAGAGCATAAAACTAAACTAATTTTTTTAAAAAAAGAAAGAAAAAAAGAAAGTTGGCTCCATCCCAAGGTTGAGAAGCAGGGCAGTCATCCTCTTGGTCTAGACCCGGCATGCCTGGTTTCTGACCCAACCCCAAAGCCTAAGCATGATACAGGTGGGCTGGCACAGGGCTTAGGGGTTGGAAGTGTAGGGGCAAGGGAAGGCAGGGTGTTCCCTGTAGCCTTCCCCCATCAGTGTCCGAGGGCTAACTGCATCCTTCCAAGGTCCCAGGTATCCCTTTCCTGGAACCCCTCTTCCCTGAGTCCTGCCCCTAGATAGAGATGGAGGAAAACCGCAGAGAACAGGCTTTCAGTCCCACCCACATCCCATCCTCTCCATCTTCCCTCTCCTCCCCTCCTTTCCAGCCCCTAGCCAGTTTTCTCAGCAGCCTGGCTCAGTAAGAAATCCCCGAGGTCCCTGGAAGCCACCCATGTCCCATGAGAGCCTAACTCCTTTCTGCCATCTTCCACCACGAACTGATGCTCCAAGCCCTCCCAGCTCCACAGGGCTACCTGCTGTTGCTGCTGTCACTGACTCCAAATCGGTCCCCAAATGAGCAGGTGTTGGGACTCCCAACACAAAAGAATATCAGGCTGCCTGGCCCCTCCCCATCCTTAGCATCCTCAAAACTCCGGAAGCTTCCGCTACCTGCCCAAGTGTCTTAAGGGCGCCCCGCCCTCCCGCAGGCTCCCACCTTCCAGCTCTGACCCCGACTGCCCCTCCTCACGGGAGGATGATCGCACAGCATCTTCACACCTCTGACTCTGGGGTTCCACTTTCCACAGAATGCATGCACCTGACACCCTAAGCTAGGATCCCCTTTCTCCTAGGCTCTGGGGACTCCCACCTCCACCCGGCTCCCACTCTCCAAAGGATGACCGTCGTCTCCCATTCTCCACAGTGGGAATTTGGGTTGTGACCCAGGGTCATTACACCCCTGCAATGGCATCTGCTGCCCTGCCCCACGGCTCGCACCTGCCCACAAAGGGGCATTGACCCTGGAAAGCCTCCGCCCCACAATGGGGTCTCCCACTGGCCAGCGCGCAGCCGCTCTCCCGCCACGCGCGCAGCCCCTGGCCCGGCCGTCCCAGGACTGGACAGCGCCCTCCGGCCACTCCCGGCCGCCACCCCGGGACCCTCGCAGCCTCGCTGCGCGAACGCCTGGATACCTCACTCCCAGTGGCTTCCGAGACCGATCGGACGATTCTCCCCTTTCTCCAGCACAGACACACACTCTTCCCCCTCGGCCGCCCCCGCCGGAACTTCCGTTCGAGCCCCGGGAACCCAGCCATCCTGCTGCCGGAAGTAGCCCGGCCAGCAGTACGGAACCCGGAAGCGAGTCCAGCTCTCCAGGGTAGAAGCTGCCATGTTGCCCACAGTGGGACCACTCCCTGTGATGCGACGCTGCCACCTACAGCGTCTAGACACGGCATAGGGCTCCCAGATGTCCTACCAGCCAAGCCCTCCTGGTGGACCTGCGTGCTGAAGGAGAGGCATTCCTCAGGGGAATTCTTTAGCACAAAGTTGGCCGTCTTGCCATCCCCATGGGGCAGGGCACACTTCCAGGTGTGGTCTTGGATGTTCACCACTGTCTTGTTTTATTAAGATACATTTTACTGCTTATGTCCCCAGTGCGCAGTATCGTATGCATATGTAGTGAAATGGTTACTTTAGTGGAATTCTATAATAATCTCAGAGGTTGGCTTTCCTCACAAAACTGGTGAATGCTTTTAGGTACACGTCTCCGGTTGTAGTTTAGATCTTTCTCCTTGTTCATCTTTCTTCTTGTTCACCCTCCATACTGTTTTTCAAACTGATCCCAGTTTCACAGGATCGTGGATGGCATCATACACCCTGACCTGAAAAGACCTGAGATCACCCCATCCTCCACTCTTATCTTTAAAGATGAGGAAACTAAGGCTTGGGGAAAGGAAGTAAATAAATAGCAACCTCAAGATTACACTGTAATCTGTCTTTCCTGACCGGCTTCCTCAGCTATAAAATGATAATAACCACCTGCTATTTCATAACTTTGCTGTTAAGCTCCAATGAGGCCACGTAAACTTGCTTTGAACACTGTCAAATCACAGTGTGAGGCCTTACCCACTTGAAGAAGGACCCTGGGAAAGTCCGTAGGCCGTATCAGGATTCTGATACACTGGCAGGGTTGGCTCGATACCGTCCTGGACAAGTGATGCCTGGCAGGTTGCACAAAATGTCACCAGCTGTGAGCTAAGAACAAAGGGGCTTCATTTGGTCACCACTGAGTCACACTGGTAAAGTGGAAATTGGGCTTGGAGTCCAGGCTGAGAGACAAGCTGAACTGAAGGACTGAATCGGAGAGAACCTTTAGGGATCAGAAAACAGGAAATGAGTCACAGGGAGCCCTCAGCTGCAGAGGACTTCCAGATTAACCTACACAAGTTTTTGGTTTGGTTTTGTTTTTTCCCCTGTGAACCCAAAGCAATACAAGCTTGGGCAATCAACAACAAAAAAAACCCCCACTTCCCTCCAGAGAGAGAAACAGCTTGTTCTTGTATTCAGGTCATGGGGACGGTGCTTAAAATATGGAGATCAAGGAACCACGGCAAGCCAAAGACCTAGAAATGGATGTCACAAAAGGAAGGGGATAAAAACGAGAAGAAGGCAATACAGCTAGCCCCAGTGCCCACAGAATCCTGCTGGATTGTCTGTGGATGAAATACAGCTCCTCTTGTACTCTTTTCACATGAGCCACCCTGGCACTTTGGCAAGTGATGCTTCAAATCTACAGGCTCAGTCCCAGGGGCTACCTGTGAGCACCTTATCGGTGGAACAAATGGTGTGATAGGGTGTTTCCTGGGAATGGTATGCATCCATGTTTGATCACATGTCAGAGAACAAATTCAAGACATTAGTCCGCAGAACTTGCTACATAGACCAGACTGCCTCTGCCCTCAAGGCCTGGGAATGAAGGCCTGGACCACTATGCCCAGCACTTTGTTATTGAGGCAGTCTTTGGTTTGCTGTTGTATTGTTTGCTCCAGCCAAGCTGGCCAGAGTGCTTGAGAGGAATGTCCTGTTTCTGCCTAGCTCACTGTCCTGTGGCTTTTCAGCCCGATTCTGGGAATCCAACTCCGACTGTAAGGCTTGAGCATTGAGCAGCAAACACGTTTACCTACAGAGCCATCTCCATGGCTATTTTGAAGCTAACTTTGCTTTTCCTCTTCATCCAAAAAAAATTTTTTTTTAAGATTTATTTTATTGATTGGATTACAGTCACTGTCTTCACACACACCAGAAGAGGGCATCAGATCCCATTACAGATGGTTGTGAGCCACCATGTGGTTGCTGGGAATTGAACTCAGGACGTCTGGAAGAGCAGATGGTGCTCTTAACCACTGAGCCATCTCTCCATCCCAAAAATCCAAAAATTTTAAATGGCCTTTATCTTGATGCTAGGAACCCACCCCAGGGCCACACACATTCTAGGCAAGTGCTGTCGCAGCACACCCTGACCACCAGCCCTTCTAGTCTTGAGAAGTCAACCGAAAAGTAGGTTGGAGAGAGTCTGAGTGCACCCAGCACTGTTCACATTCTAGTTTACTTCAGAACCTTGATTCCTAACAACCAAAGAGCACTTTTCAAGATTGGGAGAAAGTGGCACTATCTTCCTAACAAGGATGGGGTATTCTTCAGAGAATTCTCCAGGGCCACATTCAGTTCTTGCTCCTTTACGAACTCTTCCTACTTTCTGAAAAAAGCGGGGTCTCGGATGCTTTCAGTGCTGGGATGCTGGGATTCTTGCCAAGTGCACTGTATTCACCACCAAGTAATTGTTCTCAAAACCCACCCCTTACTTCTTGTGGTGCCTCCAGCACCTCTCCTGTGTTTAAGATTGTTTTATGTGCATGGTTGTTTCATCTGCATGTTATGTCTGTGTACCATGTGAATGAAATGTCAACGGAGGCCAAGAGAGAGTATCTGATCCCCTGGAACCAGTGACAGTTGATACTGAGCCACCATGCAAGTGATGAGAAGCCAACTCAGGTCCTCTGGAAGAGCAACAAGTGCTCCTAACTAACAAGCCATCTCTCCAGCCCACAGCCTCCCTTGTTTTTACACGTTACTCCACAAGTTACTCCTCCCTCGTGAGAAATGGAACCTAACTTCCTAACCCCAGCATCCTTTTAACAAAATGCAGAGGCTGAACCTTTGCTGGAGGCAACGATACAGTCTTTATTTATCTGTGACATGTATGATCTACCTAGATCAAAAGAAAGCAAGATTCAAGTTCAGTTCAGTTCCTAGTGAGATGTAAGTTTCACAGTACTACCAAGAGCACAAAAGAAAAGACAGACCTTAATTCTCTAAGGATTTATTAGGAAGCTCAGTAGTCACCATGAATGAAAGCCATGAACAGAAGGAGCAGGGTCTTCAGACTCCAGCACTGGGTTTACAACACAAGTTAGAAGCAGGTAACACCAAGGAGGTCCCGAGGGGAATCTTTACTCAGTCTCAGTCTTACCCCAAGCAGGTCACCCACCCAGAGAAAGGACTCCATGTTCTCCCAACTACTTGGCTAGACAGTGTGAAAGATCTTCCCCAAGTAGTCATGGCCCAGGAGACGCCTTTCTTTCCAACCACCATCGTGGGACACTGTGTGACATAGGACACCAGCTAGGCACCCTGACACAAAATGCTGAGCAGGAGGGGGAGCAAGCAGGGGCGTGTCTCTGTGGAGACCCTCCTGATGGCTAATTCACACACAAAACTCAGGTCTCACAAGGATTCCTACAGCTGAGGAGGAAGCTTCCTTTTTGAAAAGGACAAATCACACAAGAAATCTGCCACAAGCAAGAAGACACGTGGGATCCCATGGCCACAGACTGGAAAAGTGAGCATTATTCATGACTGTCACAGATGCCACCCAGCCTAAGACCCAGTTTCTGCAGTGCCTTAGAGAGAGACTGTCTCTTGGCACCCACACCGCTCCTGGTGGTGAGGCGGTTTCCACAGGCCAGGTTCCTGCAGCAACCCCAAGACAAAGCCTGGCCAAGGCTGTGGCAGGCAACTCTTGCTGGAGCATCCTCTGTCCTTCCCAGCAGGTGGTCAGTCGCACACCTTCACTAACAGCACATCTGAGGGAGCCCCTGCTGGCCCTTAAGAAATGAAATGTGTCTGTGGGGTGACCTGATGCACCCGGTGGTCTGCTGGGTTCGCTGACGCTTCATAGTTGCAGATGGTCACCTCATGCCGGCGAAGCTACAAGGAAAGGCAGAGATGAAGTCAGTGGCCACTAAAGAACATACACACTACAGCAGTCCTTCATCAGGCTCCCTGCCTCGTGTCCTGTCTGAAGTTCCCTCTGTGGACACCTTCAATCCTAAGAAGCCAGCAAAGCCCACTCTACACTCTCAAGGGTTCTCTTCTCAGCAGCTGAGAAAATCCAGGCGAGAACAGGAACTTGTCTAAGGAGCGCATCATCTTATCGCTGGGGCCCAAGAACATGGGACAGCAAGAGAGCTCTCTAGCAAAATACACATACCACAACACACATATAACCACGTATGCAGGCACACGTGCAGACACACACACACACAGAAAATACACAAATAGCTGGGCAGTGGTGGCGCACGCCTTTAATCCCAGCACTTGGGAGGCAGAGGCAGGTGGATTTCTGAGTTCAAGGCCAGCCTGGTCTACAGAGTGAGTTCCAGGACAGCCAGGGCTACACAGAGAAACCCTGTCTCAAAAAGACAAAAACAAAAACAAAGAAAATACATGAATAATAAAAATAAAGAAAACTTATAATCGATCCACTCAAGAAGTTATGATGAAATCTGAGGAAGCAGAAGCAGTGGATCTGTGAGACCCAGACAACATAACGAGTCTACATAATGAGCGCTACGGCTATATAATGACAGCCTGTCACAAAACAAACAAAAAAACCAAAGGGCCATTATGAATAGATAGAGCAGGCAGCCCCTCTCTTGTTCCTGCCCTCGGCATGCCTGCTCCACCGCACAGACACACATTTACCAGTCTCCTTCCATGGTGCAGACACACATTTACCAGTCTCTCTTTCAGCAGAGCAGACACATTTACCAATCTCTCTTACCTCGGTCCACTCCCCCCTCAGACCAATATACAAGATCTTCGTGGTATCTGCTCCAAAGTTTTTTGAAATATGAATGGAAAGATGATAGACATTTGAAAATCGGGAAATCCTAGAGGATGGAAAGGGAGGAGGGAGAGAAGACAGGTTAGTGTGTGGTATGCATTGCCACCAGGGAGGGTAACAGTTCAGTCCCAACTTGCAGGCAAATATCACGACACTTGATCCTTCATCGCCAGTCTCCCTCAGAGAAGCAATTACTGAAGTAACCATGTACTAAGCACCTGTCAGACGTTGTCTGAGGCAGGAAGGACAGAGAGACAAGTAAGCCACATACCTGGCGGGTGGTATATGCCATCTCTATACCCAGAAGGCAGAGGCAGGGGAATTACAAGCTTAACGTCAGTCTGGTCTACAAGGGAATTCCAGCCCAGCCAAGGATATATGGCAAGACTGTCTGGGGAAAAAAAAAGGGAGGAATAGAGGGACAAAGGGAGATGGGTTGGAGAAATGGCTCAGAGGTTAAAAGCCCTGACTGCTCTTCCAGAGGTCCTGAGCAACCACATGGTGGCTCACAACCATCTGTAATGGGATCTATTCTGGTGTGTCTGAGAGAGCAACAGTGTACTCACATACACAAAATAAATAAATCTTAAAAAAAAAAAAAAAAAGACTATCCAGTGCTCCTAATGTGAGGAACAGGAATGTATGTGACAAAGCATGGCTCTAAGCGGGCTCTTAGCCATGTTTACTGTGTTGACTTCACTAAAGAAGGGACCAGGTGGGCGCAGGCAACTGAGTCTGCCTAAGCCTACTTTGTAGAGGAATTCTACAAAGACCTTTCTTCTCTTTTCTTTTCTTTTTTTCTTTTCTTTTGTTTTTCTTTCTTTTTCTTTTCTTTTTTTTTTTTTTGAGACAGGGTTTCTCTGTGTAGCCCTGGCTGTCCTGGAAATCACTCTGTGGACCAGGCTGGCCTCGAACTCAGAAATCCTCCTGCCTCTGCCTCCCAAGTGCTGAGATTAAAGGCGTGTGCCACCACCACCCTAGCACAAACACCTTCCTTAAGCCATACTAGCTCCTCACCCAGGACTGCTCAATACTTCCAAGTCAACAAGGCTATGGTGTGCACTGATCTCTGCCAAGAGCAGCCACGCCAAGGATCAAGCTTTCTCTGCTGTTTTAACTCGTTTCCAATACTCAAAGAGTAGGACACTGGCCAAAACACGGAGGCAAGCACACAGGCTGCATGCTCACTACAAGGGAAGAACAGCCATGAGCACCAGCATCAACTATGGGAAGGCACAGACAGGAGGACTGAGCTCAAGGCTGGCTGGCTATGGATCAAGACCATCTCCAGAATGAAATAAGGAAAGGCACAGTGGAGGGGGCCGGGCTTACTTTGTAGCATACTCTAATTCCCCTGTAGTATCTCGGTTCAGACTAAAGGTCTGGTCTGGCTCCCTTTCTGTATCATCAAATGACATCTGTGGAATGTTCTTATACCTGAGGGGGAGAAAAAAGAAGAAATGTCAAGGGATATGCATTATTAAATTTTTCAGTGTTTTCAAACTCCCTGCTGAATACTTAACTGGGGTCAGTTCTATCAAAAGATCAAAGTTAGGATTAGAATGGCACTCTCCTGGCATTTACATATAAACCTCCTTAGGCCAACTACAAAGCTGAAAGCTTGCCTACATCCCTGGCTATGAGGCAGACCAAAGCAGGACGACTGCTTGGGCAGAGTTCATTCAGGGTACCTTGGGCAACAAAGCAAGATCCTACCTTGAAAGGAAGAAGAGAAAGAAAGGGAGATTGGGAGGGGAGAAGCAAGAATAAAGGCAGGAACCAAAGCCCAACCCAGAGGCACCTTCGAGTGGCTTGAGATGCTGAGTCACACACAGGGACTGCAGGGAGAAGAGTGAAGTCCGCCCATTCAGCCCACATGGAGATGCTTACTCGGGCAGAATCACATTAGACACAGGTAGGAGATACGATCAGGCCAGCTCAACACTCAAGCGGGTTCTGTGTCCAAAAGTCACCAGAACAGCAACATATATTTCTTTCCTTTTTTTTTTCCTTTTTCTTTTTTCCTTTTTTTTCTTCCTTCCATCTGCCCCCTCTCTAACACAGGGTCTCTCCATTATGTAGCCTTGGTTGTCCTAAAACTTGCTAGGTGGACCAGGCTGGCCCTGAATTCAGAGATCCATCTGCCTCTGTCTTCAAGTGCTGAAATTAAAGGCCTATGCCACCATGCCCAGCAATATTTCTTGTTTTTTTGTTTTTGTTTTTTTTTCCTCTGTATAGCCCTGGCTGTCCTGGAACTCACTTTGTAGACCAGGCTGGCCTCGAACTCAGAAATCTGCCTGCCTCTGCCTCCCAAGTGCTGTTTAAAGGCGTGCACCACCACCGCCCCGCCCAATATTTCTTAAAATACTACAATTGGGGGTTTCTATTTCAAAGACAGTACATAAAAGACTACAAACTCATAAAAGGCTTTGGAAAGTTAAGATAAAAATGCTAGTAAAGAAAATATTAAAAGCCGAGCAGTGGTAAGAACTTCTGCTGGGCGATGGTGGTTGCACGCCCTTAATCCCAGCACTTGGGAGGCAGAGGCAGGTGGTTTTTCTGAGTTAGAGGCCAGCCTGGTCTACAGAGTGAGTTCCAGGACAGCCAGGGCTACCAGAGAAACCCTGTCTCAAAAAAACCAAAAACAAACAAAACAAAACGAAAAAAACCAAAGACCAGAAACCAATAACTAACGAATTCTGAAGTAGTCAGCTTCATGTCACTTCAAGGTACTTCATTAACACACCCACAAAGGAAGAGAGATGTATTTTCACTGCAGCAGAATGTGTGTCACTTAAGAAGCAAGTGTTTGCTTCAAAGTGTTTCTAAGAACCATCCACAGCAGGATAATGACAGTGAGCATTCACAAGCAGCATTATGAGGCAGGCAGCACTGTAGTTAAAAAGTCATGCTTCGACTGCAGAGTAACAGACAGTGCAGGCAAGCTACTCCGACACGGGTAATAGTGTCCAATGCACACAGGGAAGTCAACTGAAGCACCAAGGAACACAAAATCTGATTAAAGAGCAAGCAAAGGATCTGAAAACTGTTCTCAAAAGATATGCGAGCTGAGTGTGATGACACATGCTTGTAATCCTAGCACCGAGAGGCAGAGCCAGGAAGATTCCCAAGGTTGAGGTCAATCTGGGTTACACGGTAAGACCCTGTCCTAAAACCCCATAAAGAAACCATTCAAGAAGCCAACAAGAATATGAAAATGTCCAGAGTCACTAACCAAGAAAATACAAATCTAAACCTTGGGCCATCTATCATCTTATCCTCTTAGGAAGGTTAAAGACAAGAAAGAAATACCAGGGGCTGGAGAGATGGCTCAGCGGTTAAGAGCACTGACTGTTCTTCCAGAAGTCCTGAGTTCAATTCCCAGAAACCACATGGTGGCTCACAATCATCTGTAATGAGATCTGATGTCCTCTTCTGGTGTGTCTGAAGACAGCAACAGCGACAGTGTACTCACATAAAAATAAAAAAAATCTTTAAAAAAAAAAAAAAAACTAAGGAAGCAAAGAAAGGGAAACACAAAGAAATGCAAACTAGAGGAGTCCTTATAGAAAGCTCTTTTCTTTTCTGTATTTTTTGGGTTTTTTCGAGACAAGGTTTCTCTGTATAGCCCTGGCTGTCCTGAAACTCACTCTGTAGACCAGGCTGGCCTCGAACTCAGAAATCCCCCTGCCTCTGCCTCCAAGTGCTGGAATTAAGGGCGTGCAACCACCATCGCCCAGCAGAAGTTCTTAAAAACCAAACAAACAGGAAATAGAAATACTGTATGATCTAACAATTCCCTTACTGAGTAAATACCGAGGGAAGGAACTGAGCCAGGAAGAGACAGCCATACGCCTACTGCCATCTGCTGCTTATTACGGCGCTATTCACAATGTCCAACAGACTCAACTCAGTGCTATCAGCCGATGAATGGATAGAGAACATGTGACGTGAGTACACCATGGGATGATGCTACTCGGTTATAAAAAGAATAAAGCCTGTCATTTGATGCAATGTAGATGAGCTTAGAGGATACTACATTAAGTGAAATAAGCTCACACAAGGCAGAGAAGCGACTACCAGAGCCTGAGAGGTGATGCAGCACAGAGGAAGATGCTAACTAGTGCAAGATGCAGCTAGGGAGAAGGAACACCCTCTAGTACCCTGCAGTACTGTAGAACTACAGTTAACAACAGATTACCAGGCAGGTAACCCGATGTCAGTATACAGAAGGCTGGCACAGGAAGACAGCCATGCATTGAAACTAGTGTGTGCTGCAGAGTAAGAGCCCCTCTGGAAAAACTGAAACAAAGCCTTAAGAAAAACTTCTCACCCGGCAGTGGTGGTGCATACCTTTAATCCCAGCACTTGGGAGGCACAGGCAGGGGGATTTCTGAGTTCGAGGCCAGCCTGATCTACAGAGTGAGTTCCAGGACAGCCAGGGTTACACAGAGAAACCCTGTCTCGAAAAATAACCAAAACTTCTCAGGCATGGTAGTACATCTGAGCAATGGAAACAGGAGGATCACGAATTCAAGGTCAGCTTCAGCTATATGGTGAGTTAGAGACTGTAGTGTGAAGCCTGTTCTCAAAAACAAAATAAAAAAACCAACCAACCAACCAACCAACCAACCAACCATCACAACAACAAAATGCTGCCAGGCATGGTGGTACACACTTTCAATCCTAGAACTCAAGAAGCAGATCCAGGTGGATGTATCTCTGAGTTCCTGGCAGGCCTGGTCTACAGAAGGAGTTCCAGGAAAGGACTACACAGAGAAACCCTGTGAAATAAAGGGGTGTGTGTGTGTGTGTGTCGGGGGTGGGGGTGGGGAGACAGAGAAAGAGGGATAGAGAGAAGGAAAAAGAGAGAGGGAGGGAGAGGACAGGAGGGAGAGGGAGGGAAACACTAAGGGACCGAGCTGTGTCTCAGAGGTTGAGAACAGTAATCACTTTGGGTTCCTTGTCCTCACGTGGTGGCTCACAGCTACCTGTAACTCGGGTCCCAGGGGATTCAGAATCCTCTTCTGACCTCTAAAGGTATGTGATACACATACATAGTTACATAGGCTCAGGCATACACACATATCCATAAAATAAATCAAAGCATAGAGAGAAACAGTATCTGGAAGTCATGGAGCAGCTAGCAAGGATGAACTCACTTTGCTCCACAGACCACACTCTTTTTTTTTTTTTTTGGTTTTTCGAGACAGGGTTTCCCTGTGTAACCCTGGCTGTCCTGGAGCTCACTCTGTAGACCAGGCTGGCCTTGAACTCAGAAATCCACCTGCCTCTGCCTCCCAAGTGCTGGGATTAAAGGTGTGCGCCACCACCGCCCTGCCACAGACCACACTCTTAACCAGAGAGATACAGGGAAAGAGCAGCTTGACCCAGTCAGTCAACCTGCTCCCAGTAAGTAAGTATCCAAAAAGTATCAAAAGTATCAGATCAAACATCCACTTTCCTTCAAATGACTCAACACAGAGACATGCTTTTAAAGATTTATTTTTATTATTTTTATTTATGTGTGTTTCTGTGTGAGTGAACAGCATACAGGTGTGTGTAACCAAGGAGGCAGGAAGACGGTGTCTGATATCTTGGAGCTGGAGTTACAGGTGACTGTAAGCCATTGAATGTGGGTACCCGGAACGAACTTTCGTCCTCACCAAGAGTGATAGGGACTGGACCTGGGAATTCACCTGTGCTAAGTCCCCTACCGCTGAGCTACACAACCTTAGCCCCAAATTGAATTTGTTATTATTTTAAAACTTTTACAAATGTTTTCTTATAACAGGGTGTCATTCCGTAGTCCAGACTGGCCTGGATCTCATTATATAGCTCCAATTAGCCTTAAATTCTCAGCAATCCTCCTATCTTAGCCTTCCAAGTGCTAGCATTATAGACATAAAATACTGTACCTAGTTTATATTTTTTCTAAAGATTTATTATGCGTACATGTATGTGCCTGTGTAAGCTTATGTGCATTATCACATGCATGCAGGTGACCAAGGACAACAGAAAAGGATGTTGGATCCCCTGGAACTGGAGCTGCAGGCAACTGTGAGCCACTTGATGTGTGTGCTAGGAATCCTCAAATCTGCGTCCTCTGCAAGAGCATTAAGTGCTCTTTATCCCTGAGCCATCTCTCTCTGGCCCCCATTTATTAGTTTATGTATCTGAGTACTTGCATGTGCCCTGAGCCATCTCTCTCTGGCCCCCCCCATTTATTAGTTTATGTATCTGAGTACTTGCATGTGCGTCTGTGCCCCTCATCTGTGTATCCAGTGCCCTCAGAGGACAAGAGGTTGTCAGATTCCCTGGAAATAGAATTAAGAGATGGCTGTAAGCCATCATGCGTGCTGGGAATCGAACCTGAGTCCTTTGGAAAAGCAGCCAGTATACTTGACCACTGAGCTATCTCTCCAGTCTTTTAGTGTGTGAGTGTGTGTCAGTGTGTGTGTGTGTGTGTGTGTGTGTGTGTCTGTGTGCTTGTGTGGCAGCTAGAGGACAACCTTCGGTTGAATACCACCTACCTTCTTTTGAATGGGGTCTCTTATTGGCCTGGAGCTCACCAATCAGTTGAGGCTGGCTGCCCAGTGAGCTCCAGGGATTCCTGTCTCCTGTTTCCCAGCACTGAGATTATTACAAGCACACTCTATAACCATTTTCACCCGAAGGCCAGAGTTGCAACTCAGGTCCTTGTGATTGCTAGGCAAGCTCTTGCTAGTGACTTGGCCCCACCCCTCGCCCTGCCTTGACCATTTTCGATCTTCTGAGAGCTCACAAAGCAGATTCCTCTTCTTTCAGAAAGGCAAACTCTCCAGGAGGGAGACTACCAATGGTGGCAACAACAGACCTGGAACTTTGCTGAGGCCATACGGATGTAGATGGAGCAACTCCACATTAGCACAACCGTGTAAAGATGGGAACTGTACACAGTGAGAGGAGCTATAAAGAACACTGGGGCCTGCAGCTACGTTAAGGAAACTTCAAGGTCATCAACAGCTAGCGTCGGCTTTACCCTGCCTGAATGAATGCTGCCACCCCAGTCAGCACTTGGAAGAGATAAGCCTCTGGTCCCCAGGATGTTTACTCTAAGACAGTCACTGGGCTAGGGACGAGGCTCAGTGGGAGAGCAGGTCCCTAGTACTCACAAGGCCTAGTGTTCTAGCAGATCTCTGTGACTTCCAGGACAGCCTGGTCTACATAACAAGTTCCAGGCCAGCCAGGGCTACACAATGAGAACCTGTCTCAAAAGAAATAAAGTCACCTGGTGGCACCCATCTGTTACTTTGGAGGTAGGAGTCCAGAAGACAAGAGATCCTGTCTCAAAAATGAAGGCATATGTGTGTGTGTGTGTGTGTGTGTGTGTGTGTGTGTGT
>JADRCD010125547.1:0-16596 GCA_019843815.1 Montemys delectorum
CACACACACACACACACACACACACACACACACACACACACACACAGAGCTATACCTTGGACTGTTAATGAAGAGGTTAAATAGAACCTGCTTAAATTAGTTTCCCAGTAAAATCAACTTAAGATACTATTCAAGTCCTGCTACGTACGAAAAACAGCCTAGGCCAAAATACAAATATTCTTAACAATAAAATTTGAATTCTTTGTGACAAAATAGAATTATAAACACATTAATCATAAAATGTAAGGAGGCACAGAAGAAAATTTTAAAAAGAAAATGGTATTTCCATGATTTACAGTCTTAATTGTTAAATGAAGAAGTTTATCTAATCAATGGTGTCCCTAGTTCGTCATTTTTAACACATGCAAACCCTCACTAAGACAGGCTCTGGTTATAAAGCCCAGGCTGTATTTGGTATTCCAGGGATTATAGTCAGGTAAAAGCTAACCTAACTACTATTTACTCTACTCTAAGTGTAACAAGTAATACCAGGATATCAAAGTCATAAACTAAACGAGCTATCGTCTAAAGGTTGAAAATGGCTATGGAAACATGGACTCTACCTCACTCTTCTTTCTATTTTCATCCTGGCTGATATTTCCCATAAACATACATAAAAAATAAATATAAAAATAAAAGGATTTAAGGGAATACTTTACTGGGTAAAAAAAAACCTCAACTGATCACAAATATAAAATATTCATGGTATTCCCTCCAAATATCCCACTCTCCCATAGGTCTTCTACTTACCATGCAAGCAAAGATCTAATTTTAGACAGCTCATATCATGTTGTATTATTACTGCACAAAGAATGTAATAAAAGAAGGTATATACCAGTAAACGTACTTGCATCATCCCTTTCTATTCTGGTTCCATCACTAGTTGACACGCAAGTAAAGTGAAGGGGTTCAACCTCTAGCAGTCCAGTGAGAGATGTGAAACTTCCCTCGGCAGCTGTGCAACTACTGACTTTGCCATTCCCTAGTACACAAAGAAAAATCTCATAATGCATGAAGATCATCTATAAAAGGCAGGAAGTCCCAATAATGATTATTTAATCAACCTTAATTAGCATAAATGCACAAAATTCACAGACTACTATCAACAAAGGGCATATTAAGAAAACCCATAAACAGAGAAACTAGTTTCCTTCATATAAATGTCTACAGGAATGAAAGCAAATTTGGTAGGAATTCACAGTAATAAGAAACTTATAGTATGTATATATGAACTAAACCATTTGACCAGTAAAATTACACTGGAATGATTACAATAAAAAACAAAATCAAGCCGGGCAGTGGTGGCACACGCCTTTAATCCCAGCACTTGGGAGGCAGAAGCAGGTGGATTTCTGAGTTCAAAGCCAGTCTGGTCTACAGAGTGAGTTCCAGGACAGCCAGGGCTATACAGAGAAACCCTGTCTCAAAAAACAAAACAAAAAAAGAAAAAAAAAAAAAAAAATCAAACTGGATCATGACTTCTTTTAAATATTGAAAACTGCTTTTATTGTTTTAATACTTGTATACTTCACTCTAAAAGGATTCTTTTTTTTTTTTTTTTTTAAACTCTAAAGGATTCTTAATCTGCACTTCTGAAATACTCTAAATTCTGTAACTTTTGACCTCTAACATAGTGGACAAATGTTCCAGATTTTGAATTTCCGAATTTTGTGTGTGTGTGTGTGTGTGTGTGTGTGTGTGTGTGTGTGTATACACACACACACATACACAATCTATACAACTGTTTTAGTTTTTGAGAACGAACAAAGAAACTGAGATATTAAGTCAAATGGTTTTAACTGAGATATTAAGTCAAATGGTAGTAGTTGTTCCTAAGTGCCACAGTAGAGAGAGAAGCTCACCAAGATACTAAGCCTTCATTTTCTGAAGTAGAAGGGTTCAGCTTTCCTGGAAAAGACTGACCCAGACTAGCTCACTCTAGTTGTTTTATTCAATAATTACACAAAATTAATTGGGGCTGGGAAAGGTTCCAAGTGCAAAAGTTATCTTGCCCTTGATGCTCGAGAAAGCAGACAACCCACACAAATGTTAGTCTGTTTTGATAATGGTTAGCCATAATCAAAGTAAGAACTCTAAGTTGGCCAGGAGTGCCGTAGGACCAAGGACTGGGCAACTGCAAACTCTAAAGTAGCTCGAAGTGCAGACTTTCCAGGGAGCTATTGCTTCAGGGTTCAAACAATAGCAAAACAATTTCTCAGCCTCTACTGACTTGACCCAAACGAAGCAAGGACTTTGCTGTAATATTTCACTCAAAGCCAGTCACAAAAGCTACACTTTAAACATTATTATATGTCACTAGAGTTCACATGCATCATGGTTAAGTTCTAAAAGAACAAAAAAAAAACCTTCAGTTTTCTGAAGACTAAAAAAATATGAGTAGATACAATAGAGATGAGAACTGAAACTCACTACTTTACACTGAGAACTTAAAGTCAGTACCTGACAAAGAGAAAGATGAGCTGACTATGAACACAGAACTATTCGCTCCTTATTCACTTAATAAAAGAGGTCAGTACCTGAAAGAACATCCGATAAATCAATTTCGTCTGACTGCACACCAATGCTGCTATTGTATACATTTTTACAAGAAGAGCCATTCATCTCCAAGTCAAAAAGGACTGGGTCAAATGGGGAGCTGTATAATCCATATCTGAGAAATTAAATAATGTATTAAATATTTGACCTTTCAGCCATTTATTTAAAAATTACATATTCAGCTTTCAATGCAGTTTGACTGTAGGGGCATCAAATTCAGTGAACACAAGAGAAAACTACACTCAAATCATTGTCCAGAGTCAATTCAAATGATTAAAATAAGCTGGCAGCCAACCCAACAAGACTATCATTGACAGCATGAGGTATGGGAGGAAGAAACAAAACAAACAAAAATAAGCACTCTTTTCTCCCAATGCATCACTATAATGACAATGGAGAAAATAAACACTAAGAAAAATTTTATTAAAAATCAAGACTGTCACCAGGCAGCAGTGGTGCAAGCCTTTAATCCCAGCACTTAGAAGGCAGAGGCAGGCAGATTTCTGAGTTCGAGGCCAGCCTGGTCTACAGAGTGAGTTCCAGGACAGCCAGGGCTACACAGAGAAACCCTGTCTTGAAAAACCAAAAAGGAAAAAAAAAAAAAAAAATCAGGACTGTCTCAAAAAATAAAAAAGAAAAGAAAAGAAAAGAAAAGAAAAGAAAAGCACAACTTCAAAAGCTGAGGACCAGAGGCTAGAAAGATAGCTTTGTGGTTAAGAGCATTGTTGCTGTTGTAGAAGTCCGGAGTTTGATTCCCAGCACCTACATGGTGGTTCTTAACCAGTCATAACTCAAGGTCCACATTATCTGCAACCCTCTTGGGTATCCACAAGTACCAGTTATGCATATAGCACATATATGCACATGTAGAAAAAACATTCATACATGTAAAATAAAATTAAATCTAAAAAAGAAAAAATGTTTTTAAAGGCTGAAGAGTAGCTGGGAATGGTGGAGCAGGCATTTGGCCCAGTACTCATGAGGCAGACGGTTCTCTTGAGTTTCCAGGGCTGCCGCTACAACAGAGAAACCATATCTCTACAACAGAGAAACCATGTCTCAAGGAGGAGGGAAAGTTGACAACAGAAAAAAAATTTAAAGTCAACATTTTATTTCACTATGCTAATTAAAAATTTAAAACTCCAACTAGCAGACAAAAGAATTTCATGTAAAAGTAACAAGAGATTTACATAACTATACCTATAAAGTTATACTATTAACAAATAACATTAAATGCCCCTTGTAATAACAAAGCAATATATCCTTAAATGTTAAATACAATTAGGGAAAGAAAAATAACTCAGCAGTTAGGATCACTGGCTGTACTTCCCGAAGACTTGGGACTGATGCCCAAGACCCAAATGGCAGCTCATAACCATCTGTAACTCCAGTCCCAGGGGATCCAACACATTTTTTTAGCCTTACAAGCCCTGCATGCATATAGTGCAGAAATAACATGCAGGAAAAAAATAAAACAAAATAAACTTAAAACTCTGTATAAACATTAAACACTGTCACTAACAGGTGAAGAGAATATCTCCAGAGAAAACACAGGAAGGAGGACCTCACACTACTATTTAGAATGCTTAATTAGCACAAAATAAATATACTTTTTAAGTAAAATAATGTTTTAAGCAAACGTATCAATGAACAGTTCTGTGCCCAGTTTTCACACCTTAAAATGGTAAGCATACCTTGTTTGAAGCAGAGCCTCCAGTGGTGTTAGCCTGTCCTGCAACTGTCTGGACACAGCGGTGAGTAAAGCGGCACAAGCTGTACTGCACCCAGCCAAGTCTTCATCCTTAACATAATTCAGCAGTACAAAGTACCAATAGACAGAACCTGGAAACAACAACAACATTTAAGTTCTCATCTCTAGCATATAGAACTTCAGGTCACACATTTAAAAATACAGCTACCTTTGCTAGAAAGATACTTGCTTGTTCTGGAAAGATAATCCTTAACAACATCGGGGGGAAAAACAAAGAGTTCTAGAACATTAATAATACAAGCATCATCCTAAGAAAGAGTCTTAACATAACAGGACTGGTAAATTAACACAACAGTAATGGGCACTTGTCCAAAAGCCCAACAAAGTTTGAGTTCAATTCCCAGAACCAACACTATATGCGGTCTTGACCTCCACATATTCATATGGCATGCATGCTCTACCATCCACAAATGCAGAAATGTTTCCCAAAGGAATTTACAACATTTTTCATGAGGTATATTAATCAAACTCGAGAGTATATCAAGCCAGGCAGGGTGTTGCACACATCCTTTAATCTCAGCACTTGGGAGGCAACGGCAGACAGATCTCTTCAGTTCAGGTCCAGCCTGATCTACAGAGCAAGTGAGAGAATAGACAGGGCTACACAGAAAGACACAAAAACAAAACACAAAACAACAACAAAAAAGAGCACAACAATGTGCCATCATGATTAAGTATGCCTTTAATTCCAGCACTCAGGAGGCAAAGGAAGTCAAATCTCAGGGCCAGCTTGGTCTACAAAGCAAGTTCTAGAATAGCTGTGGCCACATAGAGATGTTATCTCAAAATAAAAGTACATTAATGTGAGGAAGAGCATTTGTGAATAGCCACAAAAGCAGAGACTGGAAGTGCCAAATCAATATTCCTGAAATACTGCTTCTCTATACAAAATTGTTCTAAGCACTAGATGGCAGTGAGCTTCAAGGAGTACACTTTAGCAAACGAATGGAGCAGTACTCTAGACAGTCAGATAGAACCCATAACGGCATGAATAAGAGGATCACGGCACATTAGATAGTTGCTTTGGTAAAGAAAGTTTAGTACTAAGTACATGCCCAGAATGTAAGCAACTTACGACTGAAAACAATCCATAAGAAACTCAAAGTCAGAGGTTACTGCAGTGAGCAAAAGAATGTCAAATGCCATATTCTATATGGTTCTCAATCTGTGAGATGCAGATTTGGGGGTGGGGAGGAGGGTCACATATTGGATATTCTGCATTTCAGATATCTACATTATGATTTGTAACAGTGTCAAAAATTACAGTTATGAAGTAGCAACAAAATAATTTCATGATTAGGGCTGCCATGAAAACAAGGAACTATATTAAAAGGTCACAGAATTAGGAAGGTTGAGAAACACTGTCTATATACTTAACAGTTTTAGTCAAATTATGTTCGAGGTAAATATAAGCAGTCTAAGGTAATGAAAATCCTCATTATTTACCAACCAACTTTAAGATCAAATTCAAAGATCAAATTCCTTTGAAATATATGAATGTGTTAACTACTTCTAAAACAGAAACCTATTTCTATAATCTCTGCACTTGGAAAGTGAGAGCAGCAAGACTAGAAGTTTAAAGTCAGCCTCAAGTTAAGGAAGCCTGAGCTCATAATTAGGTAAGTAAATAAATGAATAAATGAAATAGAGTATTACAAAACACTGTGAGAAATGCCTGGGGGGAGGGGGAAAGGAAACTCTATAGACTGTAGAGCTGTCCGCTATCCAGTAGTTAAAAACACTGGCTTCTCTTACATAGAAACTAGGTTTGATACCCAGTATCCTTATGGCAGCCCACAATCCTATGACTCTAGGTCCAGAGGATCTGCCGCCACCTCCTAGCCACCTAGGGCACTGCATACACATATACTTACATGTTGGCAAATGCTTATACAAAAGAAGAAAAAAAATAAGAGCGAGAGAGATTAAAAAGCTAAGCCAGAATTCCTTCACAGTAACAGCAAAAGGGCTTATACAAAAGTCTCTACTACCTTATACGTGTACTATTAGTGGAGATAGCTTTTATAACTGCATTTATTCTTGAAAATAATTTCTATGGAATCTTCACAAGACCCTTTAGGGACACTCAGTTTGCATGGTCACTCTCAATAACATATAACATGCACATACAATGTCATCTGAACTATTTTATTTATCTATGACATTTCCCTAGCCATTTCTGGCACTGCAGTCTGTGACATATGATCTACAGTCAGCAAACAATAAAACAATTTGATAATTTTAATGTTGCAGAAAAACAATGTCAAGATGACCTGAAAATACAGTGCCTCTTATCTACTGCTCGTAGTTATTATTTTTTAAATCTTCTCTACTTTAAATCCATTTACTGTGTGTATATGTATGTATGTGTGGATACAAATGAACAGCCCAAGAGCAGAGGTCCGAGTGTGTGTGTTGTGTTTGTAGGCACATGTGGAAATCAGAGCATAACCTTAGGGAATTAGTTCTCTCCTTTTAACATGTTGGTTCCAGAAATGTAACTCAAGTCATCAAGCATCTGGGACTACAGAGATATCTCACCCATCCCTCCTATTACTAAACAGAAAGTTTAACTAACCACAAGTTACTAATCCCTTAACAAATAATATATAAGGTGGTGGTGAGATGGCTCAGTCACTACAGTGCCTACTATGCCAGCAGGGAGACCTGAATTCTAGATCTAAGAACACATTTTTAAAATGGGCATAATGCGCTAGCTACCTATGGCAGGCAAGAGAGCTGGCCTGGGGGTCATGAGAGGGGAAGAAATGGCCCTATCCCTCACCAGCTGCAACACTCAGGAGAATAGAGTCTATATTTACCTTCCCTGGGCAGCAAAACAGAGCTGGCACTAGTTGCAGGGGGTGAGAAGGGGCAGTGTATGCCAGTGAATGAGTATGAGAACTTACGAGATAGCCCAGTCCCTTGCCTGCTGCAGCACTTGAGAGAGTGGGCCCTGAATATCACCTTTGGCAGCACATCAGAGCTGGGTCCTAATGGCATAGGCAAGGATGAGTCAGCCCTGATGGCCTGAGACTGGAGAGCTGGTTCTATCCCTAAATGACTGGGGCACTGGATAACCAGCCAGTGCAGGGCTGCAGAAAAGCTGGCAGGCTAATTAGCTCAAATCCCTCTCAGGCCTATATCCAACACCTTTGAGTTAGCCTACCCCAACATTAACTCCATCTATGAACTGCATGAGTCCATGAAGGGGCCAGTCCTACAGATCCAAAATTACAGGGTTGCCATGAGACAGGATAACAACATCTGAGAGAAGTCCCAGTCAGGTTCCAATATTGATAGTGTAGTAGAAGCAAGAGGCCTCATACCAGACAAATGACTCATTGTGATGAACATTTGCAAGGAAACAAGTATGGACAAAGAGTATACTGTGGGACATACTGTGACACACTACAGCTTTCAACCCAAGATTTTTTTTCTGTTCTTGGGGAGAGGTTGCGAGGGCAGAGGGCAGATAAGAAGAGATGAGTGGAAATGCAGTACATGATGTGAAATTCACAAAGGACCAATTAAAAAGTCAACAACAACAAAAAAACTAAGGTGGACAACATTTTTTTTTTCTGAGACAGGGTTTCTCTGTATAGCCCTGGCTCTCCTGGAACTCACTTTGTTCAAGGCTCGTTGGCCTAGATCTGCCTGCCCAAATGCTGAGATTAAAGGCATGCGCCACCACCAGCAGGCATTGAACAACATTTTTGAGAAATTATACCTGAGAATCTCTGATGTCCCCTGCAAATGCACCTACACAAACAGGTGCACCTACACACAAACATAAACATACCCAATAACAAAAACTGAACTAATAATCCAGATAAGCTATAATAAGAACAAAATAACTGCTAAATTATTCACTATAAATATTTATTAAAGTAATTTTACATACCACCAGTTGCAGCTGCTGGTAAAAAGCACATATTATCAAGTAAAGCCTTCAATAGAACTGATCCAAATCCAGGCTGACAGGGGTCGCATTTGCCATTACTGGAAAATTGTTTATTAAGAGAATTTAAAGACATTATTTATGATTTAAATTAAACTCTAAGCTTGGCATAATACTTAAAAATATTTTTAAAAAATATTAAAAAGAAAAGCCACATCACCCAGGTTAGAGTTACTACACAGATTCATCCCTCTCAAATACTTCTTAGACAGTAAAGTTTCAGAGTGTATAGCTGAACAGACTGTGAAGTAACAAGGATAAACAAGGCAGTGGTCAAGCCAGCAGTAAGAGTCAAGGCTCCACTCAACAAATTCTCATCAAGTAATTAAGCCCAGCAGACTTAACATTGCATTTTACCCTAAGAAAACCCAAATTCTTCTTTAGGACCTAACAGTTATCAATTGTTGAAAAGTTACTCACATTTTATGAGAATCAAATCCCATTATAGACAAGATATGAGCACCAAAGCACAAATACAGTTTGCTTTCCAAAAACAAAACCAAAAAACCACACCAACCTAATGCACAAGGCTAGAAATCGGGCACATTTATGAGCTATACTTCGTCCTGCCTCAAAGAAGCAAACACGGACAATATCTGAAAGACATTTTCGTGTTTTTGAAAGTAGGCACTCATTTCCTTCCTTTGAGCTGCAAAACAAGAGCAAACATTCATTTTGGACTCTGAATACTAACAGCCAAAGGATAATCATTAAATCAAACAAAATCCTAATTATTAACCTGCCAGGTCCATTTGAATGGACTCCTGCTAACCAGCAGAGAGCATCCAACACAAGACTCTGAGCGTGTTCTGTGACCTGCCCATCATCCGATCTTCTACAAAGAGTGTTAAGAAGCTTCTCATGAAATTCTGAAAACTGTAACATGGCACAACGCTGAACCCTAAAAAGAGAAAATATAAATACATTACAAGGTGTTTACACCAGTAAAAAACAGAGCAATCAGACTACTGCTATGTAATATAGAGTGTTTCATTTAAAGTAATGAATATAAAAAAGTACAGCTTTCAGGGCTGGCCATGTAGTTCAGCAGTAGAGAACTTAGGAGCCACGTTTAAGGCCCTAACAATGCAATAAAAAAAGGTTAAGAATGCTTTTTGAATAGTCTTATGTGCTGTACTGAACTTGAACTCTGTTTTAAAGGAAAACAAGTTTACAACAAGGTGACCTAAGAGAATGTAGTTGTGTCCTTAAATCAAGCTTCTTACATTTCTCACCTTTCATCACAAACAGTAAGTACTACTATAGAAAAAGGGATAAAGCAATGAAGGCAATTAGTAATGTCCTCAGTGACTGCAATTTACTTAGAGAACGAGAAAGCAAGCCAGTATATCCAGGGAAAAAGCTCAATCATGTGTTTATTTATACTTTTATTGTAATAGCAGAATTCCCATATATGGTGAGGCACCTTAAATTGCTTAGGATGTAGGAGTTAGAGACGACAGAATCGATTCAGTATCAGGCAGAAGTACCTGAGACCTGTTTCAAAACCACGAACAGAAAAAAGGAATGGGAGACTAAATAAATGTGATTACCTTTCCTTACAAATTGAAGTTTTCTTAAATCTCCGAATGGTGACAGAGACCTCTTGAAGTAAGTCACAACCCCGCAGGTTTTCAGACTTACGAGTACCTCCTGCATTTTCATTTTTCACATTAGATGATTTTTCCTAATTTAATAACAATAAAAATGAGACAGACAAATCAAACTAAAAATATAAAAATAAGATTCCAATTAAAAATTCAGATTAAAATAATGAATGCCTATTTTTTCGCAAAATTTTAACAGAAAAGGTCAAGATTTTTAAAGCCTAATAATTAAAAATAAGGAACCAAAATTCTGAGTCCAATCTCCAGCTACAGAACTCTTAACATATACAGAGATAGTAGCACCTGTTCAGCCTACCATCTCCTGCTCGGCCTAAGTCAGTTACTTTTGAGGATTAACTATGATAAAGACCTTGATGAACTGAAGAGCTCTGCAAATACAAAGTGATGGGTGCTGATACTGATGCTAGCTAGCATTTCTTAATAATAATAATGATGATGATAAAGAAAAAAAACCCAAGTTCAGGAAAATCTACACTCAAACTTAAGTATAAAAATACTTACATACCTATAGGAAATTGACCAAGGCTATCTCTAAAATTATTTAGCAATAGCCTTCTCGAATATCATTGGAACAAAAAAGCCGTGAGTTTCAAGAAAAGTACCTTCTAAAACTACTCCCTATTCAATAGTTTATAAAAGCTAATTACCAATCCAAAGATAACTGAAAACATTTTCTTAATTATATGCATTCTGAAATCATTGTAAGGAAAAATTAGAAATAGGCCAAGCAGCAAACAAACTACTAACCAAGAGAAGTATCCCTTCCAACAAATCTCAACAACAGCATTGCTCCTGTTCACAACCAGGTTCTTACCTTGCCTGCTGCAACTTTTGCCAAGAGAGAAGCGAGTGAGTATCCCTTGTGACCCTGCTGTTTGAGAGATGGAAGTCTCACGACAGGACGCAGGCCACTGCTGCACATCTCATCTGCTCCTCGGTCACTCACTGCTTTGACATGAATTAAAAAGGAACGGTACTTCCCTCCTGCCATACCTGGACAAGTGAAGAGTGAGAAAATAACTTATTACCTCATCATCATGGAGCAAGATTAAGTACTAAATCCACAAAAGAAAAATATACTAGGCCAGAAATTCCAATGTATATCATCTGATGGCATAACAGAACAATTTTGAGATGATGGCCAAAAAAAAAAAAAAAAAAAAAAAAAAAAGCTTAAAAAAAGTATCACATATCACATTTAGAAAACTGTAACTATAGAAATCTCTAGACATATCTATTCCACTGACACGTATTTAAATGGTAAAAGTTTTGTAAACTATAAAAAAACACAAACAAAAGTAAATTGTAAGGGACTTCTGTCAACAAATGATTATGGTAGCATATGACCTATGATCTATCTAACCATTTTTGTTTTTGTTTTTATTTTTATTTTATTTTTTTCGAAACAAGTTTTCTCTGCATAGCCCTGGCTGTCCTGAAACTCAGAAATCCACCAGCCTCTGCCTCCCAAGTGCTGGGATTAAAGGCTCGGCCACCACTGCCCAGCCTATCTAACCTTTTTTAAATGATTATTTTATCAGTTGATTATGTTTATGTGTGAGTGTGAGTATGTCCTTATGTATGTGTGTTAACTGTCTTAAGGACAGAAGGTACTCAAACCCTGGGAATGGGAGTTACCAATAGTTATGAGCTGCCTGATGTGATGCTGGTATTGAACTCAGGTCTCTTAGCCACTGAGCCACCTCACGATCCCTTATCCAACCTTCATGTCTGTCCATTTATATATGTGTGTGAATACATACATAATGGTTATAGTTTTTAAAAAAAGAAAATCAAAGACATATTTTCACCTCAGTTAAGAAAAACTTTTAAGTGAAGAAAAAAAAAATGGTTTGAGATTTACACACACACCGAAAAACCCAGGATTTGGGTAATTAATATGCCCCTTTCAGACATGCGACAAATTCCTTCATGTGGTTCAGTTTCTTCTCATAAATAATAGTGCCTACACCTAGGTGTTACCTAAAACTCTTGTTATTGTATCTCTCATCAAGAAAGCACTCAACAGTCACTAACCCTATAATGTAGTCTAGTGTGTTGTAACTAAACTGAGATCACAGATCCCATCTCTAATGTAAAATGTTGCAAAAATATCCTCAAATATAGACCTAACTAACAAGCTATCAGACTACTGCTGCAGCAGGCACTACATACTTTAATAGCTGCAAAGCCACCTGCTGTTTTCCACAGCCCTTCTTGCCTCTAGTTTCACTTGTTTTTCTCTGACCCAAGTGGTTCCAGGCTGTTACACTCTTCTTACTAATATACTCGACTACTAGGATCTGATACAACCCTCCATGTCAATCTTCTGTTTGACACAATTCATAATTTTACTCTTCCATTAGATTCTGCAATCACTGCTTCTATCACTTTAAAGATCATGAGGGATAGGTGGGGTGACACACACCTTTATTCCTAGCACTAAGGAGGTATAGGCAGATGATTCTCTGAGTTCCAGGCCAGGTTGATTTACATAATCAATACCAGGATAGTCAGGATTATGTAGAAACCCTGTCTCAAAAAAAACTTATGAGCTCATGGGGGAAATTTGATTAAAAAAAAAATAAAATACTACAAAACACTAAAAGTTTCCTTAGTCATACCGTGTGA
This sequence comes from Montemys delectorum, assembly GCA_019843815.1. Lineage (NCBI taxonomy): Eukaryota > Metazoa > Chordata > Mammalia > Rodentia > Muridae > Montemys > Montemys delectorum. The sequence goes on from JADRCD010125547.1 coordinate 12,548, forward strand.
CACATCCCCATGTTTTTTGTTTGTTTGTTTTGTTGGGGTTTTTTTGTTTTGTTTTTTGGGTTTGGTTACCCACCCCACCCCACCCCCCATGACAGGGTTTCTCTGCATAGTCCTGCCTGTCCTGGAACTCACTCTGTAGACCAGGCCTGCCTCTGCCTCCCAAGTGCTAGGATTAAAGGTGTATGCCACTACCACCAGGCATATCCCCATTTTTATCTAAACATTTTCCTCCTTACAAGTATATCTTATACTTCAAATAAGAGATTTGATTTTAAATACCACCACTTCCCAGAATGAACCCAAATTCGTCATGGTATCTCAAATCTTTAACAAATAGCGTACAGTCGAGAAATACAATGAAGGGCTGGCGAGACAGCTCAGCGGGTAAGAGCACTGACTGCTCTTCCGAAGGTCCTGAGTTCGGATCCCAACAACCACATGGTGGCTCACAACCACCCATAATGAGATTGGACGCCCTCTTCTGGTGCGTCTGAAGACAGCTGCAGTAAATTACGCCAGAGCGAGCGTGGCTGACAGAGGTCCTGAGTTCAACAGCAGCCACACACATGATGGCTCATGGCCACCTGTACAGCTACAGTGCACTCATACACATAAAATAAATAAAATAAATCTTTTAAAAAAAAAAGGAAATACAATGAAACTTGTATATACAGAACTTACCTTTTTCTAGGAGTGTATGTTTCAAAACCACCCAATGAATGCTGAACCCTATATAAAACATGCACTTTCCTAAAACACCAAACTGTGAGGAAGCCACATATCCCTATCTCTAAGACATACGAAGACCTCAGAAACCTAGAGTCAGTTCCCATACACAGGTACTCATGATAGGTGATAACCTCACACATAGGAAGCTGCTGGACGTTCTAATCAAAGTTCCAACCAAAACAACATTTTTATGATCAGTTTTCAAAAGTATCTTTCTTATTATGCTACCATTATTTACTCTAGTTTTACAAAACATGTTACTTTACCTTTAACAAGTTTGGGGCTTGTCAATGTCAACATCCCAGCATGCCCTGATAGGTCCAGCCCACTAGCAAGCCATACTGGGCCACACAGAATGTCTTCTTTATGATCCTCTAAGAAGGGACATAACCTAAGACCTAAAAACGAAAATACATATTTTTCTTTCAGTGTATTATAAGAAATCCAATAAAGATATATCCATACCATTTCCATATGATACCACCACATAAAATACAATATATAAAATGTGTTCCAACAAATCATCAATATAATCAGTTATCTGTTATGTGTTGTTTTCCATTCTCATTTTATACTTCACCTTGATTTTGACAAAAGGATCTACAGAATCACTGAATTCAAATTGCAAGGTATTAATGGCTAAATCACTCATATTAGTGCAGCTTTATTCACAAAGGTGAGATGGAAATTACAGCATATTGCCAAAGCAGAATTATAGGGGGGTTTTTTTTGCCACAAGGAAGTCTTTCCCAACAGGATGCATTACAATCACTACTCCTTTACTGCCAGGGACAACAGCTCTGTGGTTGAACTCACACTGTGACTCCTCTACATCCATGTGGTGCATTTCTTCATTCAAATCCACCAGGGACGGGTTCCCATTTTGTTCCACTTCAATGTTAAGAGCTGGAGACAAAGGAAAGGTGATCTGCCTATCTACTGCTGTTTCTAGAGGATAAAAATATTAATAAACTTAATTTTGCTTAGTATCAATAATTCTTGTGCCTAAAACTCTAAAATCTTCTGCTAAACAGGGAGCTACTAGGATTTTCACGATAGATGCTATACAGTAGTTGTTGTCAAGAGGAGAAAATTAAATTCAATGATTTTATATTCTGTCTTCTCTACCAACAGTAATAAAACACTTGCCTGGAGATATAACTTGCTGGCAACTAAATTAAAAGTTCTTCCCTAAGCTGCAAAATACAAATACCTACAAAGTTTTAAAGATACCAACTGCCTAAGACCGAGATCCATTACATGAAAATATCATGAAACTACAGATGAACACACACACACACAGACACACACACACAAACACCTCCCTTAAGCATGCAAACACACAAAAACATTCTGGTAAAGGAACATTTTCAGATTAGAATGTCTGTACCCTTAGTGTCGTCATTTTACACTGAATTTATACTCAACTTTTTAAATGAAATTTCAAAAAAAAAGGGAAGAAAAAAAAAAAAGAAATACAAGTACTAAGATCTTATATCTAGTTCCTACCATGGTAAATCCACAGAAAGTTACTATTATTTCTCACTATTATTATTACTATTATTACATAAAAGGATAGCTTGACTGATTACTTTCAAATAATAATTTTCAAAAGTTTTTTATACAATCTATTTCCTTTAAAAAGACAAAGAATAAGCTGGCAGTCACAGAAGTGGAACTAATGTCATTTCACAAAAGCCATGATTAAACTATTTACTGTCGTAAATTCTGCCAATGACTAGGTTACTGGAGAAATCTGAATGTCCTTTAGAGGACTCTGACTGGAGTGGGGAGCAGAGGAGTCACAAGAACAACAGCGCGCCCCTGGAGACGCAAAGCAAGCACGAGCAAGGTCTTATAGTAGTAGCTCTGACCCCTCTTACCATTGGCCTTCCCTAGGCCGGGAGCTTTATTCTTCAGCAGTGTCACTTGTATCTGGGGGACACTGGTGATGTTCGAGTTCAGAACGAATTTGAAGTCCACATGTCCAACCATACAGGCTTTAGGTAAAACCAATTCAAACACATGCTCATCCCAGCTGTTGCTGTTAGATAAGGTGAAAAATGCTAAGTAAAAATCTTCCTTCATACACCAAAATATCACTAGCATCACATCACCCTCTCTACTCCTTGTTTTACATATCCCCAAAGGTATTAACGTTTCTCAACCAGGGTGTAGTGATGCATACTGTAAACACAGAACTCATGATGGAGAAACAAGAAACAGAGGCCACCCTGAGATGCAGAGTTCTAAACAAAACTGAAATACAAAGACTCTGCCTGAAAAAGTGAAGAGGAAACATCCTTGCGAGATTCCAGCCTGCAAGCATAACAGAGTACCATCAATAGTGCCAGGGACTGATGCTTGCCCATGGGATGGGTCTCAAGTTGGGCTGGTTGTTGGGTCATTCCCTCAGTCTTTGCTCCATTTCTTGTAGAACGATGAATTTTGCATCAAAAGTTTTGTACGTAGGTTGGTGTCCCTATCACTCCACTGAAGTTCCCATCAGTCTATAGGAGGTGGCCTACTCAGGTTCCATATCCCCAATGTAGTGAGTCACAACTAAAGTCACCCCCACTGATTCTTGGGCACTTCCCTTATCCCAGGTCTCTGTCTTGTCCTAAAGATGGCCCCCACCTCCTCACACCCATCAGTTGCAGATTTCCATTCATTATCATAGCATCTATCTATCTCTCCTGTCCCTCCCCACACCTAACCCTGAACACCCCCCTCCGCACTCTACCCAGCAGCTGACTCAGACAGATACTCAACAGACATCCACAACCAAACAGTGGATGGAGCTTGGGGACTCTTAGGGAAGAATGGGAGGAAGGACTGCAACCTCCAAGGGGATAGGAACTCCAAAGGAAGACCAAAATAGTCAATTAATCTGGACCCTTGGGGCTCTTAGAGTCTGAACTAGCATCCAAAGAAAATACAATGCTGGACTTAGGCCTCCCCACACATATGGAGTTGATGTGCTGCTTGGTCTTCACGTGAGTCCCAAACAACTGAAATGGGGGCTGTCCAAAAAGCTGTTACTGATAAATGGGCTATGCTCTTCTAGCTTGGCTGCCTTGTCTGGCCTCTGTGGGAGAGGATGCACCTAGCCTCACAGAGACTTGATGTGCCAGGGTAGAGGGATACCCAAGGAGGTCCCTATTTGCCCAGAGAAGAAAGAGAGGAGAGAATGAGGGGAAGAATTGGGGAGAAAGGGTTGATGGGGAGGGAGGCAGTGAGCAGGATGTATAAATTGAGTAAGTAAAAAATATTTTTTTTTAAAAGAAAAAATTAACAAAAAAAGAAAAGAAAGGGGGGGG
>JADRCD010125555.1:0-19017 GCA_019843815.1 Montemys delectorum
TTTCTTTCTTTCTTTCTTTCTTTCTTTCTTTCTTTCTTTCTTATCATCCCTGTTGTGAGAAGGTGAGGCCACAGAACAATTACATGGTTTAGGCTGGCCTTGATTTGGTCCTCTTGCCTCAACCTCAAGTGCTGAGATGACTGGCAAGTACTACCATACCTAACCTTTCATTTATTTTTAATGGAAAAATTGACATTGGAATAGAACGTCAATAGAGCATCTAGAAGAGTGATTCTCAACCTTCCTAACGCTGGCACCCTTTAATATAGTTCCTCATGTTGTGTAATACTCGTTAGACTGTATGAGAATGCACTTAAATTGAAGAATTAATTTAATTTAGTTTAACAGATAATGGTATTGTTCTTAGAGGTAGAGAATAGACAATGTGAAGTTGAGGCATATATGTTTCTGCATGTAATTAAAATTTGACGTATAGGACAAGATTTCTTAAGTGTGATAGTACTAATAATAGAGACAGCTTGATCCATTTACGTTGACATTTTAAACTTATTTTCTCAAAATAACATTTAGAATTTCATTTAGTTAGCACTTATGGAACATGTAATATTTTCAAGGCACTCTTGTTAAGTATTTTATGATTATGAAGTGATTAAGTATGTTTACAACTGTGTAATTGTACTATTGTTATAATCTTAATTTTTCACATGCATAAATTAGATCCTAGGTTAATCCCCAATATGTTTAAAAAATGAAAAGTTCAGGAGCAGGCCATTGGTGGCACACACCTGTAGTCCTTGTATTCTAGAGAGCAAAACAGGAGTCTAGCCAATTTGAAGCATAACTGAACCAAACAATGGTGATGGAGATGGGGAGAAAAGAAAAAAGAAAATTAAATAGCTGGTTTGTTCCACAGATTGTACCATTGTCTTAGTAGCAGAAGAGAGTGTATAAAATAGTGTTTAACAGGGCTGGCGAGATGGCTCAGCAGGTAAGAGCACTGACTGCTCTTCTAAAGATCCTGAGTTCAAATTCCAGCAACCACATGGTGGCTCACAACCACCCGTAATGAGATCTGATGCCCTCTTCTGGTGTGTCTAAAGTCAGCTACAGTGTACTTATGTATAATAATAAATAAATCTTTGGGCCTAAGCGAGTGGGGTTGATTGGAGCTAGCAGAGGTCCTAAGAAAAATTCAATTGCCAACAACCACATGAAGGCTCACATCCCTCTGTACAGCTAGTGTACTCACATACATATATGCATACATAAATCTTTTTTAAAAAAATAGTGTTTAAGCTGGGTAGTAGTGGTACATGCCTTTAATCCCAGCACTTGGGAGGCAGAGACAGGCGGATCTGAGTTCGAGGCCAGTCTGGTCTACAGAGTGAGTTCCAGGACAGCCAGGGCTATACAGAGAAACCCTGTCTCGAAAAACAAAAAAAAAAGAAAAAAGAAAAAAAAATAGTGTTTAACAGTATTATAGAGTAGTAAAAATGCATGAATGATCTTCATATATTAGTGATTACTTTATACTAACATAAATGAAAGGCAAGTTGAGAACATTATGTGAAAACTCAGTAAACAATTTTAAAAACATTAAACATAATACTATAACACCTATATAGTGTTATGTAGTAAAATTTTAAAGAAGTGCATGATAAAGTCAGATAATTGGTATATGCCTATAGTCCCCATTGTGAAGTTGAGGCAGAGAATACAATGCTTGAGGCCAGCGGTGCATGTAGCCTCCCGCAAAACAGAACAAGATGCCCCCACCCCAATTTTTGAAGCATGCTAATCACTGTGTGATGGATCTCTGTTTTGTGATATCATCAATATTCTGAGATGCCAGGTAATGGCATAATCACTCTTTAAAAGTTTTCATTGGACACAATAAAAACTTATGTCAGATAATTTCACATCTCTTTCAGTTGGTTACTTGTTTAAGTACAAGAGGAAGGGAGTCCAACACTTTTATATGCTCAAGAGAGTTCAGGAGTATTTTATACAAAGCAAGAATTGCCACATGTAATATCTCTACACCTGACTAATCTCAATCTACTTCCTACCTCTGTGATATTTTGTAAACTGTCTCACTGAATTAAAATTATAATAACTGTAATAGTATAGAATTTGATGTGTTTTGAAATTGACTCTGAACTTCTGAAATTTCAAGATAGCTAGCTGGGCAAACTTGCCTCAATCATTTTATTGATCTTTGCTTTATAAGTCTAGGTCAGTGGTCCTTTGCTAGGAATTGTTTGGTATCTAAAAACAAAACTTGGTTTGTATAGTGTGATGGTATAAGCCTTTAAACCCAGCATTCACATTAATCTCAGCACTTGCAAAACTGCAGCAGATAATACCTCTGTGAATTCTAGGTCAGTCTGTTCTACTTAGTGAGTTCTAGGCCAACAGGGCTGCATTGTGGGGTCCTGACTCAGAAAAAGAAAAAAAACAAAAAACAAGAACAAAATTAACAACAGTAAAAACCAAATGGTACCTGAACCTCACCCCAGAGCAGTGAAATCAGAACCTCAGGCTGGACCCAGGCATCAGTTATTTTACTTGATATAGTTTTGAGATACACACAGGACTGAAAAGCACCACCATGTTCCTTACATGTTTCCTGGAGAGGCTCTTTAAACATCAGGCCTTGTTCTGATTTTATTATTCCTAAAGCTTATCACGTTTCTTGTTATTTTGGCCCCAAACCTGTGTTATATATTCATTTTTATATTTGTGTATAAATATAATATGTAGTTTTGGAGACACTACATTTTAAGAATTAGCACTACATCTAATTAGTTCATCATATACATATCTAATGCTTGTCATACTGTCTGTCACACAGGTTTTCTAAGTCTCTATATTTTGATACCCATGCCCACATACGAGTGTTTCTTACATGTTCTTTTGTCTTTTTCTTTCATTAGATGAGATAAATAACATTTGGAAAACAGAAACATGAGGATAACATTTTAAAAATACAAAGCAAAAACTGCACACAGACAGATTATTAGTATTCCTTTAAACACCCCAGAGCCTGGCTCTTGTGGCTGCTGTTTCTAACAGCTGATCACAGTAGCATCCACTTAACCTTCAGCTTTTTTGATCAGTGATGCAACTAATCCAGTCTTGAATTCTGCTTTCCCTTCCAGTGGTGCTCATTGCTTGGATGTCTTGAGAGTCAGCTTCTTATAGTATGTGTTGAAAGAATACTATATTCTGAGAACAGCATGTCAAAGGGAAACCCAGGTCTGAGATGTGTGTCATGTGTAAGGGACAATGTGACATGGTTCCTGCCCCTGTAACAGAGCCAACAGGGTGTTGGCCCACTCGTGGGCCTCCACGAGTGTTGCTGTGGGCATAAAGCTTGTTTGTATAATAATGGACAAATTTTTTTGTTCCTCCTTCAAGGAATGTCCTCCTTGTTAACATTAATGACTCCTTGGTAAGCAGAGACCACTTGTGTCCGAGAGGGAAAGGTGTGGTTAATATCTCAGCAAATGATAACCTCTGGGACCTTCAGGACAGCCCTTATGGCTTTGGAAAAGAACTCTAAAAATATGAGTTTGAAAAACATATAATTTCTCAACTGTGCAGTGTGGATTGTATAAGGAGCATCACAAGTGTGAAAGAGCAGAGGCAGAGGCAGCTGCACTATGAGCCAGCTTGTCAGAGAGATACTAAGGAAGGAGATGAGATTTAGAGAGTGATGGTGGAAAGGCAAGCTCCCACCCAGCTTTGGTTGTTTTTGTTTTATGTTTACAAAGGCAGGTAGATTCCTGAGTTCAGGGTCAGCCTGGGACAGACCTTAATTTAGGTACAAGTGTGGTTGGAATGTTAATCTCAGGACAAGGTCTCACCAGCTAAGTTTACAATTGCAGCCAGATCTCTGAATTCTTTTGCAATGTTTTAGAAAAATGTGCTTGCTGTCCTTTTCTTAAGAGTCAAGTGCTGGTTGGTTCATGGGATGGTCGAGAAGGAACCTGGAATAAATAACTGGGTTTACATGTAAATAAAAACCCTGGCGAAAAGTGGTAGCAGTTCTTTAGAATTTTTTCTAGGAGAACTAAGCTGTCTGGAGATCTCTGGAGAGTGAGCACAGCTCTTAAAGAATTTTTTCTAACTGAGCCTGGCTGGCAATCCCAAGAATTACAGAGAGCAAACACAGCTCTTGTAGAATTTTTTTCCCTAGCTTTCTGATTTTGATCGGAAAACCCATGAATCATTTTTAAAAATTTTTTAACAGGATTTCTGACTTGGTTGGAAATCCAAGAATTTTTTTATAGCAGCTTTTTTGACTTTGGTCAGAAAACCCATGAGCTATCCAGAGAGCTTTTAGAATTTTTACTAGCAGAGAGGGCTGTCTCAAGCAGAAAGCTAGCTGTTTCAACCAGTGAGTTTTCTAGACTAACAAGAAAAAGCTGTCTAGAGCAGAGCAGAACACACACACAGAGCAATCTGAAAAGCTGTCTCAAGCAGACTAAGAAGCCAAGAGCTATCTACAGAGAACTGTCTAGGAGCCCTCTCAAGCAGAACGTAAGCTGCCAGTTTGGACACAGTTTGACTCAAGTCGTTTGTTTCCACGCTCCCAGACACCCCTTCTCTCAGAACCTCTCTCCTTGGCACAAGATAGATATAATATTTATACAAATTCCATGAACTAGAGGGATATTTTAATCTCACAATAATGAAATCCCATTGAATTCTAAGGTACAGTTTTCATATGGGAAAACATGGTATCTTACCCTTTGAGTAAGAGACCCTGTTTCTTTAAGATCTGTCAGGTTTTTTGATTTATATTAAAAGGTAAACTTTTCATAAATTCAAAGTACAAGTAAGTTTACCTTAATGTTTGCCTATTCGTGTGTGTGATTGCTCATGTGTGCACACCTGCACATAACACATTTATGGAGATCAAAGAACAGTTTGCAGGAGTCTGTTCTTTTGTGTGTGCATGTGTGAGTAAGGCAAGGTAACATTGGATGTCATTCTCAGAAACACCGTCCTCTTCCTTTGTAATAGGGTTTCTCACTGGCCTGGAGCTCACCAGTTAGGCTAGACTGATTGGCAAGTGAGCCCCTGGGCATCTTCCTATCTCTCTCTGCCTCCTTGGTGCTGAGATTACAAGCACTTTCCAGTGTACCATGCCATGCCTAGCATTTTACATGGGTGCTGGGGATTAAATTTAGCTTCTTATGTTCACAAAGCAAGCAGTCTACTAACTGAGCCAAACTACCAGCCCCCAAAGTATCTCCTCTTTTAAAAAGTCCTTTAGAAAAACATCCATTCAAATTGAAACAACATTAAATTATTTTTGACATCTAAGTTTCTGCAGGCTAACCAGCTAATATTCTTGTTTGGAAATCTTTGAACAATAATGCATAAAACAATTGCTACCATGTCTTCTGCGCCTGATAGTGTGTGAAAGTCTTTTATGTGCCTGAAAGTCTTTTGCTTTGCTCTGTACTGTTCCTTCCTGACTTAGGAAAGCCTTGCATATTCTTCAGTTCTTAGCATAAGGGAAGATGTATCAAATTGGCTATTATGACTTATGTGCTCTCTTGTATTTTTGTATTTATCCTACCGTGTTGGAATTTTTATTTTATTGTTGCCTTCTTGGGTGCCTTCTACTTTGTAAACCTTTTAAAGGAGGAGAATTGCCTACCTTTTTGTAGCATACATGACAGAAGGTCCCCAAAGCTTGTGATTATTGAGTGAATAAATAAAAGCATTTATCCTATGTATCTGTTCAAGTTTGGCATTGGTTCTTCCTCCTAGCCCCATGCTCCCAGAAATAAGACTCAGACTCAAAATATATTTACAAACACCTTGGCCATATAGCTAGTTTCTTCTCTGACTAGATATGAATTAAAACATCTCATTTATTCTAACCTACATTCTGCCATGTGGCTGATTTCTTGTGCTCAGGTACCATGTGTCTTTCTTACTGCATTTTCCTGGTGAATCTCCCACATGGCTCTAACCCAGAGTTCTTTCTGCCTCCCTGATGTCCCACCTTCTATTTTCTGCCCAAGCCATAGCTTTTTAATTGACAGGTAATGCATCCATACAATACACAAGATAGACTCTGTATATATATATCTATATATATGTATGTATGAGTGATGTTTGCCTAATCTAGGGTATGAAGTAATGATTTTTAGACTTCTCAAAATGATCACTTCATTTGTAATTTTGTGTTTATATTTTGTTATTTAAACATTTAAAATAAGCAGTACTAGTTGAACAGTATTTTAAAATGGGGCCAGGTGAGCAAAATGGTTCAACTGATAAAAGTGCTTGCCTCTTAAGCTTTACAGTGTGAATTTGATGTCTGGAGCACGTACATGGTGGAAGGAGAGCACTGACTACTAAAAGTTGTCCTCCAACCTCTGTGTGTGTAGGCTAGTTCATAGGTGCACACACACAAATATATAAATATGAAGAAAAATGTAAATGTGTGTATGTCGTGTCTGTTAATGGGACATTTCTGATGCCTCAGTGTTCTGCTGTAGGGAATTCAAGATTTTGCCTTTCCTGGTCCCCTATTTGAGTTATAAAAAAACAACATAATTGCTGCTGTCAGAAGTTTATAGTTATCTTTTGGGTTCATTTGAACTTCTTTTAACAAGCAGTCATTGTACTTGATTCCTTCCTATTGTGTAGACAATAGTAGTAGTGACCCAGAATGGAGGACATTTAAGTTACTCTGCTAAAACAGAGTTTATACATGTGTAATGTGACTGATATTGATGACAGTTTTTACACACATATACACACGCACTTTTAAATAGGTGAAAATTGTTTCAAAATGACTGTCAGAGTGGTCTTGAAGGGAAAGAAATGTCAGAGTTGTGCACCAGACACCAGGCCACCAGTTCTTCTGTTACTTTGACCAGATCTTTTTATAACTAGATAATGGTGTTATCTCCCCCTCTCTTCCTAGTCTATCACTTCCACCCCACTGCCTGTTCCCCACTGAAATTTTTATATTTTTAAAATATTGGCTCTAAGCCACTTAGTGTGTTGTAGTAGAGAAGTTCAGTAGGCTTAGGATGGCAGCATTTTCAGAAAGGAACTAAGTTTGTCAGATAATTAGAGAATTTTGACAGGAAGTGAGGACGGAGGGCAGAGGATAAAAGGAATATTGTATAGGAAGGAGCATGTTGCAATCCCCAGGTTTTACATCCTTGAACATTTGCAATTTCCACTAGTTTAAGCTTTTAATAAGTAAGCACATTTTTTTTTATTAGAGTTAGTTATTCAGGAGCCCAGAAGTATTTCAACAATGAGTAAAATTATGTCTTCATCATAATATTGTAATTATTTATCAATTTATCACAAGTATTTAGTGTCAAATAAAAGGTATAAGTTTTCAGATGTTTACTTCTCAGCCTGATGTTTTCATTAAAGTCAGTACTTTCAAAATTGTTCAGATTTGAGATAGAGTGTATGCACATTAATTACTCTTTAATTATAGGATTTAGTATCTTATCTGTGTAATTTTTTGTTTTAAATTCTTAAAAATATAGGGAATATTAGTATTTGTAAATGTGGCATTTGAAAAGCAATGCATCGTTATTTTGACATTTCCATTCTTATTTTCTTCCCTTTTTTGTCTCTGTCTCTCTGTCTCTCTCTCTCTCTCTCTTTTTTTAAAGAATTAATGTGCCATCTGGAAACCTGAGATCATGCCATAAAAGGAATTTTGGCTTTTTTTGGCAACCAGTCATCAGGATATGCTGTGACTGCACCTTATCAGAATAATGAAACATAATTAGAAAGGTGTATTAACTCCTGTGCTTCAGAGAATTTTTATATTGGAATTTTATATGCACTTTGAAAATAAAAAAATTACTTTAAATTTATCTCAGTGTTAAGGTGATTAATTGTATAGTTGTTGGATTCTCAAGCCTGAATGTAAATGAAATTTCTTATAACTAAAATGGTTCTGAGCTATTTCTAAACACTGTATGCTAGATTTTTATTCTGGTGTTAAGCAAATACAATTAGTTTATATGTTTATCTAAGGAGAGAGTTGCAGTTACATTGCAATTAACTTGCTGTGTTCTTTTCTGAATAATACAGTCACTGGAACTGTCAGCCAAAGGACTCCTTCCCCCACTTTTGGAACAATTTTAACTCTAAAAAGTAGCAAGTTTTAAAAAAATTAATTGAGAGAAAACAGCTGAAATCATGTAGTGAAAGAGTTAAGTCCACATGAAAGAATTCATTTCCACTTTAATGACCTAGCCTTGCTGGGTTAGGACGGTGGGGAACATGCTTCTGACTTGCTCTCCTATTGCCAATTAACACCTCCTAGAACAGGTTGCTTCAGCTAGTCATTGAAGCTCAGGCAGTAGAAATAGTTTACATGCAGCTTGTTTTTCACACTAGTTGTTTAATACTCAAAAATTAAAGTATTAAAAGGTTCTTTCTTAGCTCGCTGGGTAAGAGATAAACAATACAGCGGTAGTTAATTTGTATATGTTTGGATTCATGTATTATTTTATGTTTAGTTTTGGTTTTTAATTGAGGAAACTGAAGGTGGTAGTTTCACTAAATTTATGAATTTTATAATAGAATCAAGGCCAATGTTAGGTACTATAAAATTTAAAACTATTTTTTGTTAACTGACATACTGTATACTTAGCTTTTGTTTTATATTAAATGTACCTACTAAGGCCTTTTAAGTTTGTTTTGTTAATAAAAAAATTAAATTCATTTGTTAATAAAGTCTCTTTTCTCTTTTTTAAAAAAACATTTTAATACACTTTTAATAATCATTCTTAAATTCAAGACCAAGTATATACCTTAAATAGCTATAATAAAAAATAAGTCTATAACATTTTTATTGCAATTTTGAAGGGTTTCATGTCATTTTCCAAAGTAAATTTATATTCTTAGATATTTGGAAAATGTTACAATTCACTGATACTATTTATTTTGCATTTCTTTTATGTGACACTTTGGTTCATGATTAATCAGCAGGTATTTTAATAACATAATAAAATTGGCTAAATAATTGATAGCAGTTCACACTAAGAGAAAGGTGGAATAATATAACTAATAGTGTTAACAAATTTGTTAAAAGACCTGAGTAGCTAACACTTTGAGGCGATGGTTTTTAGGCTGTTACAATGGCAAATGCCTTTTTTTTTTTTTTTTTTTTTTTTTTAGCACTTAGTCAACAAGGGCTGCCCAAGTAAAAGTCACAGCTTTTTTATGCTAGATCAGACTTTTAACCTTCTAAATGAGGAGAAAACAAAACAGAAAACTCGTGTATCATTTAGTCTAGCCGTATTTAATATTTGTAGAGCTGTGTGGTCATTTCTGTTTAACTCATTGTGCATAGGGAAGCTTTGTGCTGCTGTGGGTGCATTGTTTTAATCCTTGCTGGGTAGATGGTCATGACTGAATACGGGCTGGCTACGTTGCCTGTGGGTCAGTTATTTACAGTTGTTTAGGTAGTTGACTCATATTTCTCCAGCCTACAGATGTAGATCCCCTGTCCTCACTTTAAAACATTCAAGCAAACAAACTATAAGTAATTTTAAAATGGCCAATAGGAATTGAGTACCGCACATTTAGTAACAAAAGCATTTCCATTTCTAATCTTTGAATAAATTCATGGGTTTATAGGATTATATAACTATAAATCATATTCTAATTTATATTTTTGTTTGTTTTGAGCCAGGGTCTTCAGTATATTCCATGCTGGCTGTGTCCTCACTGTGTAGCCAGGTTGGCTTCAAACATGTAGCAGTCCTCCTGCCTCAGCTTCCTGAGTTCTGGGATTACAGGTATATGCTACCATGCCTGGAAGATTCTCGTGTTTAGATGGGAACATTGCACCTTACTTTATGGGCCTGCTGGATATGTGTGTGTGTGTGCTCATTTTGAATTGTATTGTATTAAACACACTGGCGCCGGGCGGTAGTGGCGCGAGCCTTTAATCCCAGCACTTGGGAGGTAGAGGCAGGCGAATTTCTGAGTTCGAGGCCAGCCTGGTCTACCAGCAGGACAGCCAGGGCTACACAGAGAAACCCTGTCTCCAAAAAACAAAAAACAAAAAATGGCTTTCTTTGGTTCTAGATTTTTTTTTTCTTGCTTAGTTCCTCTTTAGTAAATTCTAGTGCTTTCAGTTCTTGTAGAAGGTGTTGTTAAAGAACCTTGAAGTTTAGCCTATATCATTAAGTTATTAAAATGTGCCTTAAATTCTTAGAATGCTGGTAAAATAGTTGTCATAAGGTCAGTAGAGTTCAGTTGGCACACTATAGAAGCTGACAGAACATACATTACTATATCTTAATAGAGTGTAGGTTTATCCTAAGAATAGTTAACTTTGACTTGGGGGAAAAACAGTTTGTATTAGTTTGCACTTACTTTTTCCCCCCATTATAGTCATAGGAAGGGAAAAATGAGGCATGAGGGCAGAAAGAGCTAAAGGGTCAGGAAGTCTCTGTGGATCAGGGATAAAAACCACCTGCTGCTTTAGGGTACACCTTCACACATCATTATCCTGACCATTTCTGGTTTTGTGTTTTCCCCTCACTGAATCTTTTTGTTTGTTTGTTTTTTTGTTTTCCAAGACAGGGTTTCTCTGTGTAGCCCTGGCTGTCCTGGAACTCACTCTGTAGACCAGGCTGGCCTCGAACTCAGAAATCCGCCTGCCTCTGCCTCCCAAGTGCTGGGATTAAAGCCATGTGCCACCACCGCCTGGCTTCAATCTTTTTTTATTTTAAAGATTTATTTATTATTATATATAAGTATGCTGTAACTATCTTCAGACACACCAGAAGAGGGCATCAGATCTCATTACAGATGGTTGTGAGCCACCATGTGGTTGCTGGGGTTTGAACTCAGAACCTTTGGAAGAGCAGTCAGTGCTCTTAACCAGTGAGCCATCTCTCCAGCCCTCACTGGATCATTGAATCATGGTCTCACTGTATCTCTCTGTCCTCCTGCCTCTCCCAGAATGCAGGGATTCTTTTGTTTTGTTTTGTTTTGTTTTTTGTTTTTTGTTTTTTTGAGACAGGGTTCCTTTGTGTAGCCTTGGCTGTCCTGGAACTCACTCTGGAGACCAGGCTGGCTTCGAACTCAGAAATCTGCCTGCCTCTGCCTCCCAAGTGCTGGGATTAAAGGCGTGCGCCACCATTGCCTAGCAGAATGCAGGGATTCTTGACTTAAATCTGTAATATACACATTTAATAAATGTATTACACACATTGAAGTTATTTAATAAATATACACATTTAAGTTACTTAATATTTGAAGAAGAGCTGTTAATATTTTTATTTGGCTGGTGAATAGCCATAAAATATCTTTTTTCTTTTTTTAAAGATGGGGTGTCTGTAGGCCTGGCTGACCTGGAACTTACCATGTAGACCAGGCTGGCCTAGAACTCAGAGATCCACCTGTTTCTGCCTTATATATGTAGCTATTAAAGATATGCACCACTACACAAGGCTACCATGAAGTATCTTGATGTTTGAGACATCTGCTTCTGAGATAAACCCTTATCTGATTGTTATTGTGGCTTAAATTTATTCAGTTTAAAATGTATTAAAGCAGTAACTTGCAGCCTCTGAGTGTTGAATAACCCTTTCACTGTGGTCACATATACAATATTCTTCTACATATCAGATGTTTATATTACAATTCAGAAAAAGCAAAATTATAGTTATGAAGTAGCAAATTTATGGTTAAATGGGTTATCACAACAATAGGATCTATATTAAAGGGTCACAGCATTAGGAAGGTATTAAACTATTGATTAAACCATTGTATTAAACTAATGATATGGGAAAATCAGGGTTGTAATTGAGAGCAAGGGATTTCAGGCTCTTGTCTCATGAATTTGAAGAGTGAAGTTCAGTGACTACAGACAAGTATTATAGATTCAGAGATAGAAGCTCAAGAGAGAGGGAAAGCAGAGTTTCAGGATTGTCAGTAGCGGGTGTCCAGGAATAGAGAGAGTACCATTAAGGTGCATTTGGAGCTTTTGAAGGACTTTATGGCAGAAATTGTGATGAGAAGTGGGAGTAAAGAACTATTCGATTTACTTGTGTGCTGTGATTTTAAGAATAGGCTAAATGCTTTTGTTAGAGTCAAATTTCTCATGGTAGAGTTTAATCCGGTTTGTTATTCTTTTCCTGTTAACAACCCCCTCCCACACCCCTACACACACACACACACACATATACACAAACCTAGTGTTGCAAGTGTGCTCAGTATTGTATTTACTTTGTATAACTCAGTGCACTCATTGCAGAAAATACAGAGACACTGGTATTCCTCATCTCTGGCTATCTTAACTGCTTTTCAGTAGGAAGAGTACCCCACGTTTCTTTTTCCTATCCTTAGTAGAAATGGTTTCAGATTCTAAAACTGTAAAATATGAAAGCTCAGCTATCAGAAGAAAAGTGGATTTGATGGTCTGCTGGTACACTGTATGGAAACTACCTATTACTGTCCATCAAAATTATACTTTCATTCTAGTAGGTGATAAGTTTTAGCTTTGAGTCTATGTCAATGCATGCTTTAACCATCTCACAAGGTTCTTGAAACGTTTGTATTCACACACTTTAACTAAATACTTAATGAATTGTAACTGGTCACACATTTGGAAATGTTGATTTTAATCCCTCTATACCCTGAAACAGAAACCTCAGATTTTCTTCATGGGGTTGTATGATTTTGAAAACTTTAGATAAACATATTTTTCTTCTCCTTCCCCTTAGGACGAATGTTTACAGTAAGAGTTTAGCATACAGTATAAACATGGGAGCTCGGGTAGATACACAGTATTTTCTAAATTTATTTGACATATATCTTAGTTAGAGTTTCTGTTGCTGTGATAAAATGTCAGGACCAGGCTGGCGAGATGGCTCAGCAGGTAAGAACACCGGCTGCTCTTCTGAAGGTCAGGAGTTCAAATCCCAGCAGCCATATGGTGGCTCACAACCACCCGTCATGAGATCTGACGCCCTCTTCTGGGGTGTCTGAAGTCAGCTACAGTGTACTTACGTATAATAATAAATAAATCTTTAAAAACAAAAACCTAACCATCAGGGCCAAAAACACCTTAGGGAAGAAAGACTGTTCCATCTTACACTTCCAGGGAGATCAGGGCAGGACTAGAACCCACAGGCAGGAACTGAGACAGAAGCTGTGAAAGAGTACTCCTTATGAGCTTGCTCCTCCTGGCTTGCTCAGCCTGCCTCATGCAACTCAGCACCAGTTTCTAGGAGTGGCACCACCCACAATGGACCTATCCATATTGATCTCAAAGGAAATGCCCTATAGACTATGGAGGCAGTTTTTCAACTCTGCTCTCTTAGTTAACTCTCACCTGTGCCAAGCTGACATAAAAACTACCCATCACAACCAGGAATAAACTTTTTGATAGTATGTTTTGCAGTTCCTTTCTCAAAAGTAAATATTTTAAAATCTCTACCATTCTGTAGAGTAAAACTTTTTATAAACTTGGAATTGAGTCAGCAAAAATTTTATTTAGGTATTAATCTGGTATGAGACAAGACATTAAAGAAAATAAGTTGAAAAGATTAATTTATAGAGAATATGTTAACTTTAGTGTCTGAAGACACTGAATTGGGAATGGCTTACTTGGAAATAATGTAATGATGGAGTTGGGGTAGTTTGAGCTAATCAGCTCTCAGATGTTTAACCTGAGCAATCAGTCGATTAACTCCAGTTACAGGGAATCTATTTTAATTTTTTGTGTACCTTGGGCTATTCTATGATTTTTCTCATAGTGAACCCCAGTCTGCTAGCTTGGATAATTTTCCCATTGGTTTACGATTCTAATGTATTCTGAAATCAACAACAATCTTGAAGTTTCATCAAGACTCAGAGTTGCTGGAGGACCTTTTACATTCAGTAAAAATGTGTATTGCTCACAAGTTTCCAAACCATAGAAATGGAAATGAGCCTTTCTGAACATCCTCACAGTTTTTTATGTGTATTATGATTTCTGTCATGATCCTGTCCTGGGTAGCTCTAGATTTTGAGACTAGAGAATTCTTTAAAAATGGAATCTTTTACTTAAAAGTCAAGAACTGGCCAATATGTATCCTTGAATGCTTTAAAAATACTTTGCATTAGTAAACACTAAGTCTACCTGCTTGTTTTGTGGACTGATGACTAGTCAGCCTTCCCTTCCATCAAAGCTGTGGAGAGTCATCTGCCTTCGTGCTAGTGTATTTGGTGGCTATGCCCCTCTTGTAGCTTTCATTTTTGTTACCTCAGCTTCATTGAGCTATTGTTGACAAAATTGGTCTTTAGATATACATGTGTGATGATTTGATATGCTTGCTATTTTGTGGATGGATTCTCACAGGCATGGTAGTTTTACATGCATTATCCCTTTTCCCTGGGACTGACGTATCTTCCTTCTTTTCTTTTACTTTAATGTAGGCTTCTTCCAAGATTCTAAATTAAAATATCCCCTATAGCTATTCATGTGGCACACTCCTTAAGCCCCAGCACTCAGGAGGCAGAGGCAGATGTGTCTCTGTGGTAAGGTCAGATGTAGTCTGATTTGTGTAGTGAGTTCCAAGACAGGTTGAGGTACATAGAGAAACCCTGTCCCCATAGCAACAGATTAAGGTACTTGGCTTTAAATGTATAGCTATTGCTGTTTAAGATGACTAAAGCAATCAGAAGGGGAGGCTTTCAACAATGTTCTTTAATTGTAGGTTAAGTTCTTGGGTTTATTTGCATTATTTAAAGACAGTTGTGAACATTTAGGTTCCTGCAAACATTCTTTGTTTATTTACTCAAATAATTTCTAGTAGTGAAAAAATAGGTCACAAAGTTTGTGCAAGCCTAATGCTATTGCTATCCATTGTTCAGCTGCTTTTGGTGGATTATACCAGTTCATCTTGCTACCAGTGCTGCTCAGTGTCTCCTTTCTTATCCTTTCCAAAAGTGGACACTGTAAAACTTGTCTTGTTGGGAAAAAAAGTCTTAATGTGTTAATTGGTATTTCTTTAATTAAAGAAGGTCAGCTAGGGAGGTTGGAGACATTTCATATTTATATCATTTTGTATTTTTTATATAATTAGCTTCTATATTCTTTGCCTGTGTTTCTGCTAAGAGCTTAGTAATTTTTAAAATTTATTAGTGACTTTTTTGACATAAATAAGACAACTAAATTTTCAGAGTATTTTGCTTTTTAGTATTCAGAAATTTTATATTATGTTTTAAATTGTATATTCTATTGTTGATTCAGTTTGTTTTGTACTTGTCATATGTGTTCCTACACCCTGATCACGTAGATGTTTGTTATTAGAAAAGTTTTTGCCATGCTCTGATTTTTCTTTTTTAGTGTAACTCTTTAGTCTTCCTGGTTAAGGCTATAACATGATATAGAGAAGCAAATTTAGTTTGAAGTGCTTCCATTTCTTAAGCAGGATAAGAAGATATACTATATTCAGTTCTATGATGACAAGTTGGAAAGCTAATGAAATGCAATGTCTACAGTAGTAGAGCAGTCTGGGCTAGGTTCAAGAGAGAGAGAAACTGAATTTATCAGTACACTGATGAAAAATGTTACAGCAGTTAGCTCTGAAAGATGCTTTAGAGTCAAATGTATTAATAGTGAATGCTTTGATTTGTAAATGCTAGGTAATGTTAATGTATACACACAGCAGGATATAAAATGGAAAGCCCTGTAATTCCAGATTATTCTATAAATTCTTCATAATCATATCAAAACCTAATAAATTTAACAGAAAAGAGGAATGGCTGAATGTCACTTTTGTTCTGAAAAACAAACTGTAAATACAGACTCACTTGATTTGCGAAAGTACAGAGAAGATCTAGCAGTGTTCAGTGTTCCTCTGTTCAGCCGAGCAGCACAAGCCAAGTGAACCATAGCACTATGGCTCTACAGAAACATTCAGGCCCAAATTGTGCATCCCAGACCCAACATTCAAAATGTTTTGAAGTCAAAATGCTTTAGTTCAAAAAAATTTCCAATTTGTAGCCATTTGGATTTTTTGGATTGTGGGTGCTTAACTGTTTTAGACTGCAAATGTTCTGAAATGTGAAACATGTCTGGTCCTAATCATTCAATTAACTCATCTTTTTTGTTGTTGACTAACTATCTTAGTGTTTGCTTTATTACTTTTAAGCTACATATGTATGAATTTCTACTTTAAATCCACTTGGGAGTTTGTTCATCATTGATTTGTCAATAAACAGTTTTATTTCATCTTACTTTACATCATTTAGTATTTGAATTTTTTTTCTTGTATTTTGATTGTGTGCATGTGTATTAAAGACCTAAAATTGGGTGGCTGTAGA
The DNA here is from genome assembly GCA_019843815.1 of Montemys delectorum. Taxonomy (NCBI): domain Eukaryota; kingdom Metazoa; phylum Chordata; class Mammalia; order Rodentia; family Muridae; genus Montemys; species Montemys delectorum. Next base: position 16,303 of record JADRCD010125555.1, read on the forward strand.
TGAAACATTTTTATTGTCCAGTATACTGACCCTTGCAGTGCTCTAACAATCCTGTTCCTAAAAACAGAAGTACCTGACTCCCTATGATGAGTCCGTTGGCCTTGAACCCACAGGCTTCCTTCCCATAGCAGCCTTGAGCAAATCTGGAATGCATCTGTGCACCTGGGCTTTCCATTGCTTTACTGTCAGTCAGTCTCTGTCTACTTCCCTTTTGTCCCCTAGTGACTTGGTAAAATATACACTGTGGTTTCACTTTTAAGCAGTTAACTTAAAGTTTAAAGATCTTTCAGATTTTTATTTTTGGAATGATCACCAATGACCTCTATTCCTCTCCATTTGTAAGAGAGAATATTGTATTCTGTGTCACTGTTAGGAACCTACGATAATGTTATTTTGTCCTTGTTTCTTATTATGTAACTTTAATTCTTACTTTTTAAATCTTGTCTCTTTTCCAGTGCTACATTACAAAGAAAATCATATTCTACTTACAGAAAGATTTTCTAAAATATTGCTTGTTACTCCAATTTTTAGACAAATTATTGAATTATGAACCCATATGTTGGTCCACAGAACTATTTACCAAAAGACACTAGTCGTAGACTGTCTATAATGCCACGGTTTTTCCCTCTTGAGGGCTAGGCAGGTCATCTTTGTTGTTACGCTGTTTGTAAGTTTTTACATTTCTCTCTGAACTCAGTTTGCAAGGTCTTTAATGAGGTCTCTTCTTTATTGCATATTTTAGTCTTATTCAGAACAGGTGAGTGTGTAGAAATACTGAAATACTCACTGCTCACAAGGCCTTTGTATATATCCCAGTTTTTCCTCCTTCTGCTTTTTTCTATCTCTGTAAATTTAATTTACCAACCCCTCTTTACTTCTAGCTAGCATTCCACGACAGGATTTTTAGTCTCTGACTCACCCAATCAAGAGACAGATGGACCACACCTAAGCAGTCAGGAGGCTGAAAGTTTTGAAACCAACTACTTAGCAAGAGCTTGAGGGGTGGGGGCAGAGTCAGGAGAGGTCGAGGGGAGAGCAGGACAGTACATATCGCCGGCTGCTGTCCTACCGTCAGCATTTACACCGAAAGCAGTGAGGGCGTTAGTTTTTCCTAGTGCAGGGCTTTCTGTAGTATGATTTCGAACCCTGAGAAAATAGATTATAAGAAAAGCTAAGATCTCTCTCCATTTGCGTGTGCTTGCTCCCTCACACAAATAACTGTTGGAAATTTTCCTTTTCAGTTCTACTAGCTTTCAGTACCTTCTTTATTTATTCATTTTTTCCAGCAAATATTACTGAGTTTTTGATATGTGCTTTGCTAAGTACTGATTATATATAACACCCAACAAAGGCAGGGTTTTCTTTCATTGATGACCAAAAAGAGTTTCTGGATTCTATCAGTGATAATATTTAAGGTAAAAATGTGGTCTTTTTAAAAATAATTATTTCCTGGCAAGTTGATAAAGGCTATCAGATGACACACACAGTTTTTAAAGTTATCTTTAATTTTTTCTTAATCTTTCTTTAAAATTTTTATTAAAGATTTATTTATTTTTATTTTACATATAGGGATTTTGTCTTCTTGTATGTGTGTATACCACATACATATAATGCCTTTGGAGGTCAGAAGAGGGTGTTTCATCCCCAGAAACTTGAGCTACAAATAGTTGTGGGCTGGAATTCAAGCTTGGGTCCTCTTAAAGAGCAGCCAGAGCTCTTAACAACTGAACCATCTTTCCAGCTCTATGTCTTAATCTTCCTTAAGTTTCTTAGCTAGGGGAACAGAGTTAGATTATTAAAGCTTCTATAGCTTCATCAAAAAGCACTTGAGCTTGTCACTAAGTCTTCAGTTTGAAAGTATATTGGAAAGAAACAGTGAAACTACATTCAGTGATAAGTGAAGTATTTGCACTTGGGAACTGGCTAAGCTTTAATGCTTCCAAAGACTACTGTAGGATTTTTAACAGCCCCAAAGGTGACAGATTTAGTGTATAAATAGAAAAACATGGAGATTGTTAGTGGAGTATGAGTAAACTTAATTTCAACAAATAAAAGCATAAAAGTATTAGTGAATGGTTAACATATTTGACATGGTATAGAGAAGTAAAACCAGTCAAAGCAGTCAGAAACATTGGACAGAGCTCGGGAATCCTGAGGAAAAGGGTTAGGAGGGATTGTAGGAGCCAGTGGGGTGGGTCAAGGACACCACAACAGGGCCCACAGAACCAACTAAGTGGAGCTCCTAGGGGCTCACAGAGACTGAAGGGACAATCATGGAGTCTGTATTGGTCTGACCTATGCCCTATGCATGTATGTTATGGGTGTGCAGCTTGGTGTTCTTGTGGGACTCTTAGCAGTGGGAACAGAGGCTGTCTCTAACTGTTTTGCCTGCTATTGAAATCTTTTCCTCCTACTAGTTTGCCTTGCCTAGCTTTGATTTAAGGGTTTGTGCCTAGTCATGCTATCTTTGGTTGATATCCCTCAGAGACCTGCTCTTTTCTGAAGGGAAACAGGAGTGGACCTAGGTGCAGGGAAGGGCTGGGAGGAGAGGAGGGAGGGGAAACTGTAATTGGGATAAAATATATGAGAGGAAAAGAAATAAAAAGAAACTAAGTTCTAGACTGCCCAGTATTAAAAAAAAAGAAAAGAAAAAAAATTGAAATGATGTATAGTGCTTGGCATGGAATTGTACTTACTGGCTGCTGGGTGAGGCTA